>JAOBYG010020343.1:0-12607 GCA_025403545.1 Epizoanthus stellaris | reverse complement strand
CTAGAAAATAGATTTGATTTTCTTCTCTTGAAACTCGTCAAGTGCTTTTCTTAACCACACTCCATACAAAAATGCATTTTGAATAACATAGTTTTCAGCAGTTCAAGGAATACTCACAGTGTTTGATATACTCCTCATACTGAGCTAAGGTTACTTCACCTTCTGGGAATGTATTTGGTACATCAAAATTCACTCTACCTTTTGATATAATTTTCTCTCATTTCATGAAGAAGTGAAACAGCAATTGTGGCTGATGAGTGCTTTAGCTTTTGGTTAAGTTCATCGAGAGGTACCATACTTCAACAATCAATTGGGGTATGTTTGGCATTCCATAGGTATCTGGCCGGTCTTGAAGAAAATTCTTAGCCTCCTCAGGTTTGTTGACCTTGAGTAAATCCATCGCAAAGTCTTGCTGTAGACAACAATTTGAATACAGCTTCATCCAATAATTGGTGAACAATTGAACTTTCTCATTCGTGAAAGCCACATTTTGATGGTAGAAACCATCAATGATCTCTACATTTTTCTCATAACCAGTGTCAAATGTTTGTTCCGTATCTGCATCATCCATTACATTGGATAGACCAGTTTTACTGTTAGCCATTTTGAGGGTTAAACAAAATCGTTGTAGACAAACATAAGCGGTATCCGATAACGTAACCCATGTGTTATAACCATAACAAAAATGCGACCCATGCAATGTAACCATAACACAACCCACACAACATAAATCACACGACATAATCAAGAAACGCACTCAACTCGGTGAAAAAAATATATATATAGTTTACCATAAGATGACTTTTTGATTCCACATTTTCCATATTTTTGGAAAACCTTTATTTTATCAGATTTTTTATTTTCATTCATTTTCGTCTTCCATAATTTTTGAAAACCTCCATTATTTCATAATCTGACATAAGTCCAGGTCCCATCTATCTCATATGCCATGGTACATTTCTTCGATTCCTCTAGTGCCTCAATCTCACATTTGCATCTACGAATTAACTCCTTATTGTTCGCCATGATGAAAGATAGTGGCCAAACCTACTAACTAACACCTGTATTGTCAACCGTTGCCAAACAACAAGAGGTAAAGTTCCTCACCAGCTCATACAAATGTATTTTATTTTGTATTTCAATTATCAGATCACGTCTGAGCCACCTACCTGAAAATAAATGCTCATGGTTAGTTGTGTTTAAACTGTCATTGAAACACATCCAGCATCTGTTGAACAACACTTAGTAGTTAACATCGTGAATTTCAAAATTACAAGTCATTCTATATACTATTAGTAAAGATTATATTTTTAAACACAATAACAAACAAAATCCAAAGAAGTCATGACGTCACGGCACAGCTGTACAATTACGCATGAATAATAGAATCACGCGTGATCGCCTTTTTCATTGTTCGAAATCCTAGCAACAAAAAAACACACAGCTGGCTATCAAGCAACCCACTAGTTAATACCCTCAGGTGTTAGCTCATCGTTATGTATAGCTACGAATTATCAAACACACTCATTTGATAATAAAGGTTATATATTGAATGATTGTGTCACAGCTACGCATATTGACACTTTACAAGATAGAACAATCCCAGAGTTCTTGGTTAACTTATAGCATCGACGCTCTACTGCATATGTCAAGCTTCTTTGCTAATCGAAATGAAAACGTTTGTTAAAACTAAATGATGCAAGGTGTGCTAACACAAACAATCTCAGCATTACATTAAATACTAACAAACACAACATCAAATATCAGAAACAAGGTGTACCTCATATTCCGTTTCAGGTTCTACAACTCTACTCAATACTTCCACAAATGTTCGAACCAACTTTGAAAAAGTAACGTAAACAAGTTCATAGTGTGGTATTCGTAAGCTCTTCTGTGACGTCTTCCACCATTGGTGTGGGGGTGTTGTATGGCGAAGCTGCATTTAGTTGCATCACATGCTTATTCGTCTTAAACGAGCATTTCTGGATAGCTCTAGTCTCATCTCTTTGCCTCATGGTGTTCATCTCCTGCAACAACGATCGTCTAGACTTTTCATACCTCATTGCTGTACGACCTTGCTTTATAGCCTCTGCGATGCACTTAAATCCACTTTTGTTTTGTAGCGTTGCTCGAGCTGTTTCAGCGAGGTTGTCATCTTCTCACGATTTCACAAACGAATGAGCGTTTCACAAAAAACTACGCTTTCGCGTAAATGCAAAGCGTAGATTTTCTATTGGTTGATAGAAACCATACCATATGACAACATAAAAAACGAATGTAAACAGATGCTGCATGAGATGATCTACTTACGTCATCGTGCAATCACTCAACACAGACTCCAACGATGCATACACCTATGGTGTCTTCAACAACAAACAGCTAGTTCTACATACCATGAAAACAATCAGAAGTCAAAACCACGAACTCGGTAGTTATCAGATAAACAAGATTTTGTTGTCATGCTTTGATAATAAACGATACTTACTTATCAAAAGTTATGCTGATGGACACTAAAACCAATGAATGAACTAGTAATAACATATAGTTTTCCAAATTTTTTATTCATCCAATTTTAAAAACATATGCTCCTATTAAATGGGGCAGTAGTTGGAGAGTTGAGGATGTGTGAGATCATTTTTTCCAGAATAATAACCGACACTTTTTATTGTGGTAAAATTCCATCTCATTTTTCCATAAAATCATATCAGACTCATGGAACTATTCAAACGCATTTTAAAAGTAAAAAACATATAGATTTTCATTTCTTGGATTCATCTGATTTTAAAAACATATGGTTTCATTAGATGGGGAAGTAGTTGGAGAGTTGAGGATGTGCGAGATCATTTTTTAAAAAAAATGGTCTCATACCCTCAACTCCCTAACTACTAATGCAGACCATTAAATTGAATTCCTTTCCCTTAAAGTTGTCAGTTTGCGTACACACTGTCTATGTGTACTTGCTAACTACAAAAGGTCTTCTTACAGTTGGCTCCCAATACTAGAAAATTATCGCTACTTAAGGCTACTCATTTCCTGGTGTTAAAAACTCTAACAAGTAAATAACAGCCAGTTTGATTCTTTCCAAAATGGGTACCATCACCAGTTCCTTCTGTTTCATACAAGTATTGTAATTAAATTTAGCTAAGCTAACCTAAGTAAGCACTTTTCTAGGTCCCCAAAGCAGCCACTTAAATTTTCATCTTCAATGTGATGTTAAAATTGTGTTTTAATACTATACAGTGTGCCTATATCTATTTTGCTGAATGTCTGTACAAACTTAATGTACGTAGTAATTTTGTAATAGGCACTTTGGCCTAAATGTTAATTTTGTTGTGTTACTCCGTTTCTTATTACTTAACTTCATTGAAGATGCCATTTTTACAGCCAGATACATTTTTTTGCTGGTAGCCTCAACAGTGTACTTGTAGCTATAGCATCTGAATTTCAAGACTGAAGAGTTACCTTTCTTGTTTTTGTTTATGTTCGATAACATGTGTTGTCAATTTGTTATTAGACATTACATCATTTACCACAAGATCAGTATTGCATTTCTTATTAAGGATTCAAATATTCCATGAAAGGCTGGCCTCTTATTGGACTTTTTCCATGATCTAGAACATTGTGAAGGTTTTGAAACATTCCGAAGGGTACAAAAAATTCCGAATTGTGCTGGAAATTCCATGAAGTGTCTGATTTTTAAATTTTGAGCTATCTGCAGGTGAAAATAAAGAACTATTCAGAACAGACAATCAGGTGGTGATGGTGATATCTAATGAATGAAAAAAACGATAACAAAAGATGGTTTGGAAAACATATCACTTTAGCATTATCGAATTACAACTAAATACATAACATAACTTAGATTAAAGGCTTTTATCCATCCCATGTAGAGAGAAACTGAATATCACACTGAACAAACAACTTACTGACAGTTGAACATATGCCCACATCGAACTGCAAGAGCTTGCATAAACAGTGTTTTTTTCTTACCACATTATTATCTCGGTTATCATTAGAGGGGCTAAGAAGTTATTTGCTTTAACTATATCCTCAATCAGAAGTCTGAGACCACCAGAAAGTTTAAAAACAAACGCAAATGGGACTTAAGGAGGAAAGGCATAACTAAATTTGTAATGCCCACGCTGCTCATGCTCCTATTGTTCTTGATCTTCCGTTTCCTCAATTTTTAGTTGGTTTGCAACTCTTGAGTTTCTGTCTCTTTTTGGGTACTGAAGATGCTTGTCGTTCACACAGCTGGTTGCCATTACTTCAAGTTGTTTGTCATTGGATAGCTAGTAAAAAGTATTGTTCTAGTCAAGTTCTCTAAATTTACTAAGGTTTAAAGGGGTATCATTAAGGCATTTTTGTAAATATCGCCAGAAATTTCTTTGAGTTGTACTAGAAACGAGAATCACTTGTGTTGGGAACACAAAATAACATGACTTGAATAATGTCTTGTGTGCGACCCTGTAACCAGGGCTTAAAGAAAATGCAAGCAAAGCAAAACAAAATTAAAATGGCTTGAGTGGCTTGATATCCCATTGTGCTCCCATAATAAAATCTAACAAACATAAATTAGAATGGTCAAACTTAACCTTGATGTTGTTAGCTTCAGTGACACCAAAGATAGCGTGGTCATGAAGAGGTTCAAATGCGCCTAGGCTGATAGCCTGCAGAGGCTTAAGAAATTCCATGACATACAGCCTCGCGCATTTGGGCACCCAGAGAATGGCGTCTCCTCTCTCCCTGGTAGCTAACAACTTGAAGTTGTGCCAGTTGACATGAAAATAAGCGTGACTGTAAAGAAGAAACTAAACTGTTGATATCCTTCGCAAATGGAAATGAAACTTCTCCCTTACAGGGACTACGAATAAAGCAGTAGAACTTAATGTACACTGGCGATTGCTAGAACAACCAACAACCTTGCTACTGTCTGGATTTAACTTACGGTGAAAACAAACAAAGTTTGATTATTGATTAAGAAATTCTAGAAAAGAACTTGTGGTTTATAAATTACTACTGTTCCATTAGGTAGTTGAACTTCAATTTGGTTCTTGATGGGATCAGCTTTGGTTACCTCTACTTGCTACTTCTCAAGCCACAACTTGTCACCTGTGTGTGTCTTGGAATGCTGTGTGAAACCACAATAAACTACCACAGACCACTCAAACGGAGACACTTGCAATGCAACTCTTGATTGATAATTTCCTACGTTTCTTTTTTTATGCAGTGCACGTACTCCCGTGTTGAGTGAATCTTTAATTTTCAGCACATTTGCCTCTGCTTCGTCATGATTGCAAAAGGTTGCCTCTTTCATTTTCATCTTCCATATAATGTTGAAATTGTGTTTTAACACTATACACTGTTCCTATATCTATTTTGCGGATTTTATGTGTAATTGTGTAATGGGCACTTTGGCCTAAATGTTAATGCCATTCTTTCACTCCATTTTTTTTATTATTTAACTGAAGAAGCCATTCTTACAGCTGGATACTTTCTTTTGCCAATAACCCCAGCAGTGCAACATGTAGCTACATTTTTCAAGATCCACCTTTCTTGTTTCTTGCTTTTGTTCAATAACATATGTTGTCAATTTGTTATTAGACAATACATAATTTCCCAGAACATCAGTATTACATTTCTTATGAAGAGTATCGAATAGTCCATGGAAAGCTGGTCTATATGTATCATATAGACACGACACAACACAACACAATGTTCAGCAAACTCCTCACCAGAAACAACAATTTCGTACTCGTTAATTGAGTAAAAGTCATCATATGCCATTTCCAGCTCCAAATACAAACTGTTTTGACTTCATAGGTCAGCGTCATGGTTAATCGCACCGATTAATTGCCTTGCAGTTATATTTGCGGCCTGTTTGGCTTTACTTCGTTCTTGTTTTTTCTCCAGTATATCACTCATGACTAGCAATTCAATCAGTTGTGTCTTCGAGTAACAGTCCTGCCTTGGCTAGCAGTTTGAATAATATTCAGTCACATGCTGGCTGTCAGCTTGTATATGCAATAAAATGTTTTACTGTAACAGTATCCGGTATTCTAGCATTAAATTCACCACAACTTGTTTCAACTTGGCTTGCACACGATCTTTAATCTCAGAGTCAGAGAGTTCAAATTGGTACGTACTAGTACAGCTCAGTGAGCAGCACAAGCAGGTGAAACCTGTAAAACTTTCACAAGAAACCTTCGAACAACTTTCCTAGACTAATTACAATGTTCAAGAGCAAAAACGTATGTACATTGTAGCTTGTGATGACGCTCCAACTGGATACTATCCAAAAAACATTGACAAGGGATGATGGGAATGAGAACAACTATTTCGTATATGGCCAATATCAGTTTAAACCACAGTGAGTTTCGCTACTAACAATCCAATACAGTATCGCACTGGAATGAAATATTGTTTTTATCAGGAAAAAAGTCTCATGGAACATTGTTTGAAACACAATATAATAAATAATATAAAAACAGATAATAAACTAATTAAATAATAGTACAATAATTTACATAAACTAATGTCCCCAAGAATTCTTAAACTTGCCTGGCTTAATATTGTTCAATCTTACTCAGCTTAGCTTTACTTGTCTGATATTGGATGAAAAAAAGCTTTTTAAGATTTAAACCTATTACCGATAATTGCAAATGTTTTATGATTTGATGTCATTATAAGAGTTGAATTTCTGTGTAGCATTAACCAGTAACTCACATTGTGTGGAAATCTGGACATCATTAGAGGAGGATAAAATAACCAAATATGTTTGTACATGTACCTTTGAAGTTATGGAGAGGGCAGTTAACCAGTTTCCATGGTGACAGATATCTCCCCAGTTTTCCTCTTATCAACAACTTCTGGGGCAATTATGACATCAAGTACTGTTCCATGAGAGTGTAGACACAACTTTGCATTGTGACCAAGCAAAAAATTTGTCCCAACCGCAGCTACAATAAGATGGATGTTCTTTTTAAAAAAACCTTCCAAATCATAGGTCTCTTTGATCTGGGTAGCCAGTTCTCAAATATGCTATTGAAGTTAGTAATGGTGAGCTTTTGGAATTTTACTTGCTGATACTGCCCTTTCTCCATTTCTGCTGTGCCCTTCTCGAGGTTCTGTTTGAGTTTTTTCAATATCATAGACGTGATCTGTAACACTCATTCCAATAAAGCTTCGTTATTTTGATGCTTGGATAGCTGTTTGTTCAATTTTGAATCCTTCAAACTTTGTTATGAATGTGCGTTATTCTATTTCTGACAAATAAAAATCGAAAACTAAATCTGATTAGTGAAGTACAGAATTGCTTGTCCAGGCAGGTTGACATTCTGATACAAATGAGTTGGTCTGTGCTGGGTAAGTTTCTAGGTAGATGAATAATTTGTTATTTCTGTTCTCATCATTCGTACTCGCTTGGCTGTACAAAGACTTTCCTTGAGGATCTTCGCTACTGAATGAGTCTGCATCTGCAAAACTTGATACTGTCAAGCAAGTTTCAACTACTGAACTATGTTAACATAAAATAAGATGGGATCATTTCGATAAAGGGAACTACTATCATTAGGGGCCCTATATATAATCTGAATATTTACGTTCTAACAGTAAAATGTTGCTAGAATTATCGAATAAGAAAATACTTAGATGCTAATATGTTGACAATGCTAAAAAGTTGGAATTTGCTAAAAAGTACAATTAGAGAGAAAGATATCTCAGACCATATAGCCCTTATAATAGAAATTATCTATTTTGCATGTTAGTACTGGGCTAGTAACGGATCAGTTGCTTGTTTGAAATGTGGATTGGAAATAATTTGTCAAGGCTTGTTGTGTGGGGGTCTTTTTAGGAACCTGTTGACTGCAGCCCAGATCACTTTTGATGACGAAACCTTGAAGAAAGGGCATTCTTTTTTATGGATACAGAGGAAACGTTTTGAGGCAATTACACCGTTCTTTCTTTAACATTTGTTTTACTGGAAAAATATTGCAAAGATTTATGCGTTATGTTTATGTGTGTATTTTTATATATGTCACAGTGTTGAGAGAAAAATGTGTTTATTTGGTCTGTATCCACTTTAGTTTCTTTTCTCCATACTCTATGAAAGCTGAGTTATTTGGATGGCAAGTGAAGAGCTAGGTTCATTTCAGTGGAGCACTTGGTAATAAGACACAATTCGGATTACGTAGCTTGGCTCTGTAGCCTCTGATCTTGTTGTTGAGAACCCCAAATTATTGATTATTTGAATTTTTGCCTCAATGTTAGTATATTATGTTTAGTATATAATTTTTGTGAATACCACTGTTATTCTAACTGGTTTTGGCAAGTCTGATGAAGTCTTCACATTTTGCACCAATCTGGCATTAGGGCAATTTAACAAGCAGCTTTTATGGCTTTCAAGATTTACTCAAAAGGAGCTGACAGCAGAAGAGGTCACTGACTACTAAAAGAAATGGCCCTAAAGTTGGTCAGTGACATGACGACTTGTGATAACTGAAGATTTAAAGCACAAAGTTGTTGGTTAGTTCTGTTTGGGTTTTGATCCCCACTTATCTACAAGGACTGTTTATCTACCAAAGTGTATGGTTTCATTTAATAGGTAAGGCCGATGTATACAAGGGGTAGACAATTTGTTTGTTGGCCTTTAAACACGCATATCTACTTGTCTTTGACAATGCTAAGATTTAATATGTAGGAATTCCCTGAGACAGTGACAGCACACAATAACTTCCTTCTCTTTGTTTTCCATCTTTGAACTCTCACTGTGTCGGATAAACTGTACATTGTTTTCATAACCAAGTTGACCAAGTGACTTCATTGTTATAGCACAATGTTTGAGTCATTTCCCTCGGTCTTCCATGTTGTATAAATTCACTGTGCAAAATCGTCCTACCTGACAGTCAACTATGGAGGGAGGTCGTAATCCATGTCAAATCCCTTATACTGGTTACCCGGGTTTGTAAAATCAGACCTGATTGCATTTTGAATAATAATAATAATAATAATAATAATAATAATAATAATAATAATAATAATAATTTTTATTTTTATTATTTAAAAAAAAAAAAATTCTAAACTTTATTTACTACTACTACTACTACTACTACTACTAATAATAATAATATCTTTGTCATCATTTTAGTCAATAGATCCTCTTCTACTGTAATGAAGGAATTTTTCGCAAAATGTACCTCGGCAACCAGCACATGATGTAATAAATCTCGCACAAATAGTGTTGGTTGCAGGCTGTTTGGTAATCAGTTCTTGAATACCTGATTCCACCTACACTCCTCGCCACGAAACCTAATATTGCACTTGCTCATCACCATAAGTAGTGCAAGAATTCTTATCAGTGCTTTTCTGGATAAACAAACACTGCTGTTCATGGCAGAAAGCGAGGGATCCAAAAATGAATGGTCGATTCTTTTGCAGACAGCCTCTTAAAATCTTAATTTATTTGTCACATTTGTGCTCCTAAAAATGACAAGAAAATGCTTATTAAGCTGACAATACGTTTTTGAAAACGTCGTAAAAAGTTCTTACTCTTGTGATTATCTGTTCAGATACCCGGCCATCCCAGTCTTTAGAAAGAAACTAATCATACCATTAGGAGCAATTCCTACCAGGAATTTAACAGTGTTATGCTTTTTGTAGTCAGACCAAGTGAGGGCATGAAGTTCAAGATGTCTTGGGCAATCAATAAAAACTCCACAGCAATCGATGGTACATTGTAGATTTGGACATTTCTGTAGGGATTTTGGGAGATGCCCTCTGATGATTTCTTTCGTGGGACAAAACACAAGTGGCTTTAACGCCTTGCCAATAATTTGATCCAAGTGTTAAAAATGTGTGACGTATGGCCTTGATTGACTAACACTGAATAAATCTGCAATCATCTGATTTGTTGTCACAAGGCGCAATTTCATCAAGACCAGAGCCATCTATTCTTTTACTGTTAGTTTTTATTTTGGTCCTGATTTCTTTTGGGGTACTTTGGTTGATATGATTTGCCTTGAGCAACTCCAGTATCTCATGTTTTGGTTTTTCATGTAAACATTGAGCAAGGTCCTCAAATGACCTTTTACTTAGTAAACCAGTGTGATTTTGAACTTTCTCATCATTTTTCAAGAGTGTTTCCAAAACATGAAACTTTCCATTCTTTAACAATTTTTTGTTGAAGAATAGCATTCAGGACTCGGGAGTTGTTCGATGCCCAACTGTTGCTGTTTAATTATTTTCTCTTTCAGTACACAACCAGTACAAGTACAGCCTTTTACACAGTCACACGTGTAAGTGTAAATTAATATGATCATAGGTGCTGCTTTCATTCGCACTGCAAGTCGTGATTGAAGTTTTGTCCACAGTAACTAGTTTCCATTTTGCTTTCTTTTCAACTGGGCTATCCCTCATCTTTGAACCTGGTCACTTTGCTTTGGCACGAGTCAAAATGCTTTGTTGTTTGTAGTGGATGTTGATTGAAGGGTGAGGATGTGCTACAGTCGGTTTCCCCTCAACAAAGTGTTTGGAGCAGACCCAATCATCTTCTTTCAGCTGCCAAGTTTTCCCAGTTTTCCGTATTTATGGTTTATTACGCAAATTCATTCCTCCTTGCCTCGGGATCTTGTTTCTCTGTTGGAAAAGGATAGAGAATAAAAGGCTTGGGACAAACACAGTTTGCATGAAGACAAGCATGTTCGAGGCAGTGCTTGTTCATCCACTTGTTAAGCTGGTATGTGCTGCTATGGCAGCCTGCTATGGAATCCTCATTCTCACTATAAATCCAAGAGTATAATTTAATTTTCGCTGTTTGTTATTGTATACAAATCAAAATGGTGCCTCTCGATCGTGCTTTGGTGAAGCTTGCCAGAATTGATTTAGCTTCTGGGTCTTTCCTTCATTAAGAATGAGGCAGTATGGAAAAAAATAAAATATCAGAGTGTTATGGCAAAGTTTTCTGGGATTTTGGTCAACAGATGACAGTTGAGTCCTCTTTTGTTTATTAAAATGCCGAGGAATCGGCATGACAACAAGTGAGTTTTGTCCTGGTTCAATCCCCATCCTGCGCAGTTTTCTGAGACTCCGAATTCGGTTATTGTTAAGCTTTGGAAAAGCTTCCTTGATTTTAGCTACAAATTCGCAGCCCTGGATCTTGCAGATCATTTTTTTGTGCCCCGACAATTCTGAAATTGATCTGTCAAACATAGAAGAAGCTTGTGTGTCCACATTCCTTTGGCAACAAATGGACGTGTAATGGTATAGCTCTTCATGAGTTTTTAGGGTGGAGCAGAAGAGCTTCAGGAAGATTTGGTAGCATTCTCACTGATGTCGCATTATTTTCATATCTTCTAAATAATTACTGAAGTGGCCAGAGATCAGTCGGAACCAGTGCAGAAGCAAGCACTTGTACAAGCAACAAGGAACTTCTTGTTGCTGAAGAGGTTCTCTCGCCCATGCCAGTGGCTCATCCTCATGTGTTTGCAAGACTATTCAGAACTTTGTTTGATCTTTATTATGTCAACTATTACTTCGCATTCGACTCCTTGACCTGCTTTCATAAGATCTTCCTTGTTCCAGCACATTAATTCCTTGTCTTGCTTCCACACTTCTCGACTTTTCTGGACTAATATTATACAATTCAAGAATCTGAGATGTCTATCATGTTGTCAATTCACACAAAGAACAATCACATGCAGAAGATTTCAAGATAATTAGTCGTCTTCAAGTAAAAGTTATATGAATGACACAATAATGATTTGAAAGCCAGTCTTGCTGTAGACTCCAAAATGGTGGCCAGCACTCCACAATATCAAAACTACAGATCACTTTACACACTAAATCCTTCCAGATCCACTGACATTTTGCACACACTTCTTAATTCCATCTTTGAGCTGGAATCAACAGCAGAAGTTCTGAGATGTTGGAAAGCAATGGCTGAAAAAGGTTTGGAACAGGGCATATGTTTTCTGGAATTTTTTTGTATTTGCTCAGAGAGCAAAGGTTTTCTTGCATCACATGAATGCCCATTTTCGTGTATGAACTGAACCGCTATAGAAACTCTCTTTAAAACTGTCAAGATTTGGACTAATTTAACAAACACCTCTGTGGAAAAAGAAATTTCTGAATTTTCGTATTTTTAGGATTGGCGCTAAATTAAAATATGTGCCTTTGTCACATGTGCACATGCAAACAAAAGAAATTCACCTGTGCTTTGCAAACAGCCGTGTCAGTCAAGCTTCCTTTGTATTAAAGGTAGTACTGCCGTGTAGTTGACACGTTAATGGTGATTTGGTAATTGTACCTGTGTTCAGTTAAGAGTTCCAGTTGTGTGATTAGATGAAGGTTCTTGTAGATGTCCAGGGAAAGGGAAGTTTAAGACATAGATTCAGTGGAACTCCTAGCCATTTAGTGTCATTTATATATTTTACGAAAACAAGATGTTTCTGATGTGGCAAGGCATACAACAACGTGTTTGAAGTAGTAAAGCTGTTGGACATAATAATAATAATAATAATAATAATAATAATAAATTTATTACTAACTCCCAATGGGGCTTTTCAGTTAATAATTACAATGTTAAAAACAACTATCAAATATAAACTATTAC
>JAOBYG010020121.1:0-12613 GCA_025403545.1 Epizoanthus stellaris | reverse complement strand
GGTGGGCTTATTTTCGGAGTGGGCTTATTTTCGGAGTGGGTTTATTTTCGGAGTGGGCTTATTTTCGGAGTGGGGCTTATTTTCAGGCTGGACTTATTTTCGGAATTTTACGGTATAATATTGTGATTTGGGCCATTTACAATTACTTATTATTCTATTTTTCCCCTTTTCTCACTTGTGGCGAGGATTTCTTCCATTTAGAAAATCTTTAATAATAATTAAACTAGAAAAGAACGCTCGCCCCTTTGACCTGGTAGCTTCATATACTTATCACTTCAAGAACGTCAACTTCGATCCCAGGGTGCCTTGCCGAGGTTGCAAGAACGCATACCCGCTCCACCGTAACAGGAAATCTAACCAATTATTTTTGATCCACGTGCAGGTGAATGGCCTGTCCAGTATGACATTCTGTATCACATCCATTGCGACACTGTGCTGTATCAGTATTGATCGCTATTATGCCGTTGTTCGACCAATGAGATACAAAGCTATGCTCACACGTAACCGCGCCATTCATATGCTCCTGGTAGCCTGGTGTCTAGCATTTATCTTCTCTTCTGTTCCCTTATTTGGCTGGGCCGAATACACGTACAACCCGGGAACCAATCACTGCTCTCCAAAATGGAGAAATAACTGTGGTTATTATGTGTTTATGGCTTTTACTGCCTTCGGGATTCCGGTTGTAATTCTGATCTTAGCCTATGGAAAGATTGTTATGACCGTGCGCAAACACGGGCGCAGAGTTTCGAACTGGAATACGCGTCAACCTATAGCTAAAGGCGCCAGACCAAGTAATCCTTTTACTGCTCATGACATACAAAGCGAAGTCCCTCACTCGTCCAGAACGATGCGCCATTCTGCTCAAGTGACTTTTTCTCCTAACCAGGTTCACAGTAAAATAACAAAGAAGAGATCGAGGACAAACTCTCTGCCGGAAATTAAACACAGTGTCATTATCGAGGATGGCGAGATGGCTTCTCCTGACTACTGGTCACGAGTGAAACACTTCACAGGGGGAGGCGCCTGTGTCGAACGGTCCACCCGTAGAATAGATGACAGACAACCGCTGTGCTCACAGACTGAGAACGCAGCCACCTCGAATCCCGAGAGACCTCGCTCCATCACACTATCACCGAAGTCATCCCGAACAAGAAACGATGCATCGCCGATTTCATTCCCGACACAAAGAGTGGGCTCCCCAAATCTTGCAACACGCATTCGCACCCTTACACAGGTATCAAAGCGCTTTCGTACGAACTCCAACTCTGTTTCCAAGGAATATAAAATTGCTAAGACAGGTCTAGTGCTAGTACTTGTGTTTTTTCTCTCCTGGGGGCCTTACATGTTGGCCAACAACTGCAGTTCAAGCCATACCTCCCCGCTGTGGGTACACCGGTTATCCATGTGGCTAGTGTATCTCAGCTGTGTTTTAAACCCTCTGGTATACGCGTTTTCCAGCCGACATATCCAAGAGGCATTTACATCAAGAGTAATGAACTGCTTGCTGAAGTGTTTTAGAAAGAATGGAGATCATCAGATTGCCAGATTGAAAGTAAGCGCTGATGCCACCCAAACATCAGCCAGCCCCGCTCTGTAGAATCGTGTAGAGTACTCAGGGAGCTTTGCCCCTCCCTCGAGAATAATGCATTTTGAAATCGATATAAAACTCAAAGAAAAAAACGCACGGTCGGTTAAGATTTAAAAAATGGGATCATTGGACGTAAACAAAAGTTAATCCTAAAACTTGCCAGAAACATTAATTCTAACTTGAAATATAGTATTCGAGCTCCTTTTATGAAAATTGGTAACATTTTCTTGTATTTTGTTCCATATTTGCAAACAAACGCTCCAACGTTTCCACTTTTCCGCCATCTTAGATCGTGGGCGCCGCCATCTTAGATCGTGGGCGCCGCCATCTTAGATCGTGGGCGCCGCCATCTTGAATAATGACGACAGTGCGTGTTGTTATCTGCGGCGCATATACAACACAACAAGAGTAAGAATGCAGTGCAGTGAATAGAAACAAAAGCATCGTGTTATTGTTTTGTATTTGCACTGTGCTCCAGCTTGTTGCATTTAATTTATAACAGAGGGAAGAACACGCATTGACGTCATCATTCAAGATGGCAACGAACATGATACAAAATGGCGGACGGTAGTAACTTTGAGCCTTCGTTTCCAACCATGGAAAGTGTATATAAGAAAAATAAGGCCGATCTTCACAGAGTGGAACTCAAATACTTTATTTTAATCTAAAATCGTGTTGGCAGTCGAGTGTCCCTTTAAAGAAATAAAAAGTGCCTTTTCCACGCTCGTAGTAATTTGAAACGGAAAGCAATTCGCCACTCCAGAAACTACAGGACTGGGCCCGTCTACCCAAACGATCCCAGAAAGCAATGCTCTAACGAGTGTTTTGCACAATGTGTCATCAGGAGTGTTTCACAAGCTATTGTGTCGTCACAATACGTCTTATTATGCAATAATGCATTAAGGACATGCATTATGTGAATCACATCACAATTCTTACAGGCTAATGATTATGTTTTGTTCGTTCATGCCAAATTAGCATTTGAACCATTGCTTTCTGGGATCGTTTATAGGTAGACGAGCCCAGTCTTTTCTTTTTAGTTTCTGGAGTGGCGAATACAATAAAATCAACTTCGTTCCCAGGGCTTGTAAACCCTCGCGGAGTAGACTGTAAGCCGTCTCTTCCTTTTCCTTACTATACCAAGAAAAGCGAACGAAAAGCAAACGGTATTTTAAAACCGCTTACGCTTGCAATATTATTAGCCCCTAATATAGCTTTAGCGGCTCGCAGCTAAATACATTGACATTAAAATAGAGCGAGTTTCGCATGATTGTCGAATAACCAAAAGCAAAGACATTACAATACATTAGATTCAGCAGTACATTCAGCCAATGATGTGGCTGGAAAATGGCTGGAAAATGGTGGGCCTCGCAAGGTTGTGGCGCCCAAATGCAGTACACGCGCGCACGTACGTGTTGTCTTGTAATGTCTTGTCATTACTCTGATCTGAAGCTCCTGACTGTTCCTGTCACCAACCCTAGAAATTCTCTTTTTGTTCTGGATTGTATTGTTGCACTTTTACTGTAATGTTTTTTCGAATTTTTAATTTTAGGGCTGCGCCTCGCATGGGATTTCGGGTCCCGTTCGCGCTTTGTCTCTTTTGGGTATTTTAATTTTGTCTGTATTATTTTGTATGTTATTTACGCTGCCCAATAAAGTTGTTAAAAAAAGCGTGATTGGCTAAGAAACAATAGTGTTATTGCTTCCTTTCGTGTTTCGCTGGAAGTAAATTGATGAACCAATGGAATCACAAAGTAACGACATTACAAAGACAAGACATGACTTTTCGACACTCATGCGAAATCCACTCTAAGATAATTACATAATACAATGTAAACATCAGTTTATATAATGCAAAACCTAACCAATACATATACTGTAAATATTATGTGGTAACTTTATGGACAGTTCAATCAATAAACTCCAACATATAATACAGCAACACAATAATTCAAGAGTTGGCTGCATTACATTTAACTTAGTAGACGTCAAGTTGAGATGTATATTTCCACTTAAAAATAAAACAGCTTATATCTATTACAATACCGTAACGATTTTTTACTAATTCAATTATGAGAAACGCTTCGTGGGTAATCTTTCCGTTATGAACTACCCTTACCATTCTATTATCTCATGTTTAAATAGTGATACAATTGGAACAATTTCATGAAAAGGACATGTTCTGGTGACGTACAGCAGCAAGACTAACGAACGTCTAGTTGCGCGGAATGCTCAAGCTCAGTAGACCATGTCACGGTAGAAATGTATTAAGGGATCGGTACATAGCGTCGGTCTTCAGTATCATTAACATTAAATACATATTCACAGTTCTCTGAATGCCGATCACTAATACGACGACAACAACGCATTTTCCGTCCGAGAGCCACTAGAAATCCAACGGCAATTATTATAATGCGGATGGCTTGTGACAACAGGGCAAACGCCACAAGAATTCAAAACGCAGCAGGTAGGAATCCTAAAATTACAATCTGTGACCATCCAATTGCTTGAAAGTAAATGTTATTCGGTCCAATAGGTTCCATTCCTCCTGAGACAAAAGCCGCTTCTGTCAGATTAAATATGGCAATAATAGCAAGGGCCAGGAGAGAGATCGACTCGCAGATATTGACTTTGGAATCGCGGTAAGGTTTCTTTGACACATGGTGTAAAAGTATAAGCACACAAGCGCAACACATACAAAGCAGACGAACCATTGGATCTGTTATCAAAGCATGAAAGCACAAGATGACGAACCGTCGACCAATCAAAACACTTTCCCAGTGAATTGTGCCTGCGTTTTGTTCTGTCGGGGCTCGAAAGGGATCATGGAGAATTTTCTTGATCTCAACACTATCTTCTGGCCGAGCGCCCAATGTTGGTGTCTGCGTGAAATGTTGCACTGTCCAGTAGATTAGAAACGGCAGTGGCAACATGCATGAGCCAAGAAATTCTTTGGCAGAAATATTATTTCTGTACAGTTTCCAGGATCCCCAGTAAAGTACAGGAATAAAAGGCACAACAGAAAGAGCAACATAGGATAAAAAGATATTCTGCCACGGCTGCCAACATTGAATGTTTCCATCATAGAATAGTCGCCAAGTGTTGGCCATTGGCACACAATGTAATAATTTTAAGGACGTTTCAGTTAGTCTTTCGTAGCCAAGCAACAGTGTCTCCATAGAAACTGCTAGATAGAGATAAATTGAAGGGCTACAACGGCCCCTTGCTTTGTTAATCCATCTGTGGATAAGGTAAAGCGGCAGAAGACAAAAAATAGTAGCAACTACCTTCAGCGATAGAAACAACTCCTTGGTGACGACGTTCAATCCATCGAAAGGACACCCAATGACCGTGTTGAAGAACTGTATCTGGAAATTAAACAGAGCTACAACTGGGGAGATGAAAAAGACCTTATTGGCGAGATCGGGGTAAGTACTAAGCAGCAGAAGCTCTGCGATCTGATAGAAATAAAAAACAACTTTAATGTATCCTTCACTGTTGTGTTCAGCATCATTAGCTGGCAGATTATCTTCTTGTCTCGGGCTTTGAAACCAGAATATATATCGGCAGATTATTGAGATAAATGGTGGCTTGAAAACTAGATACAAAGCCATGGTTACAATGTAAACAATTGTGAGTGGCCAGAACCAGCGGTCTTTACAGTTTTTGTTCTTTCTGCACTCAGTAGTGAACAGTTCCTCCGTGTAGCCACTGGAACAGTGACCACACAACACACCACTTCGATTGCCATAGCAACTGTTGTAGTTTGAAAGAGATTGATTATGGGACCGGCGACAGTACTCGTGTGGACAAGTGATGAATCGAAGAGTGGGAGGATCTTTGGATGCTATGTAACCCCAGAAGTTTGTTCTCGACTTAATGTTCCCGCGGCATGTGGCCCCATAAGGACAAGGTAAACATGAAGACTTCTCCACGGCTGTAAACCCTTTGGAGTGGCCTCTAACAAGACTGTACATGCCCTCGGTACATCTGGTGCAAGAAAAAGATAAAGATTGTATATGCCGACCAGCTCTCTTGCAATTCTTTTGTAATTCGCTTCCCACTGCACACTGAATAGAGGTTAAATCGTCAACATTTGGGGCTGCTAGGTCTGACATGTAAATAATCGGATAACGGTCTGTCGGACTGCTTGTTATGAAAGATGAATTTCTGATAGTAACCTGCGCACAACTTTCGATAAAGAGAAAGGAACTAGTTGTTACCTTGAAGTTTTCGAAACTGGAAACTTTAGTAGAGTGTAAAAATATTGTATCGTAAATTGCTAAACTTCCACGCCATAGAGATTGTTGTCACAAAGCGGATTCCAAAGTTGTTTTCAAAGCGACAGTTTATGATGCTTGTATTTAAAAGTTGGCCGATAATGGGCGCATAGTTTTCCACGAATCGAGTATCACGGATGACAGCGTAACTGTTTGGCGCTGTAAAGTCAATTTTAAACCGCATTGACGGAGTGTTAGTCTTCATTCCATTGTAACGAAACAACGATCGTTTAACTATCACGACAATAAATGCCTGGATACTGGCCCAGTCAAGTTGAAATGCCGGATAATTATTATTAATATTTTCAAATTGCACACCATCGAGAATGAAGTACGAATCATCAGTTAGACATGCTGAGGAAAGGATTATGCTCAACCCTTCCGAGTGTAATGCACTTGTACCATTAGAACCATAAAACACTGTGTCTTGTGCTGTAAGTGATAGCCCTGAATAGATGCACTGTTTTTCAAATGGAATGTTTCCAATCATAATGCCAATGACGTTTTTGCTGAAGACACAGGTTTTGAAAATAACACGAGTGTATGACCTTGGAATGATAAAAACTGCATAACCGCGAGTATTGTTCATTGTCGTGTTTGTAAAATTTTTAAGACGAAAAACTCTGCATGCAGTCACGTTTCCCACGTTTGAGACAAACACGCTATTCAGAACCTGAAGAGTACAAAGTGAGAAGCTATCTTTTACGCACAAACTAATAATTGTAAATGCATTATTTTGCGAAAAAATGGAGTTCGCTATAATTGTTTCTGATATAAAATGTTCTTTACTTGCTGATGACAACTTCGACAGTGTCAAGAATGATGCTTTGTTTCTAACAAACGTCACTTCTTTGCAACGTACATACAGTTTAAGGCGTTCTCTTGGATCTGGTAGAATAAGAACTGCAATTCCCTTATTAACTGTAAATGTGGTATTATGAATAGCAACAAACAGTTGGGAGTAGTTAGAAAGACTTGTTACCTTTACACCTAAACAAATAGGCGAATTGTTCGTGAAGAATGTTCCCGCCACTGATATGGTTGCTGTGCGTTTTATCTTGAGGTTAACTAGGATAAGAGGAGATACTGAACTTACAAAGTCGCGGAAAGTGCACTTGTAGATTGCAATCGAGTGCTGGTTGAACAGTAGTCGCGTGTTGATGAACACAAGTCCTGACATAGTAACCAGGCCTGTCTCATTCAAAGCAACAAATAAAAGACCCGACTTGCATGAAATGTGTGGTGTTGTCTTGAATTCCTCTAGTTGAAGAGTTGAGGACTCAATAATTGTCATATTTTCACAGTCATATGGATCTTGCTCTGTTCCAGTTCCGTCGACATGGACGTGGAGATCACTTTCCGCGAATTTGAAAGCCTTGGCTAGTGTCTTGCAAGGTTTTCCTTCTGAACCACAGGTGATCGTATCCTTTCCATTATGGCGGGAAACAAATACATGACGCAAGTCCTTGAGTTGTTCTTGCTGGTTTAATAGACCTAAAGTTGAGATATAAGTGTGGTTTGAGATTTATCCATGCACACACACAGCAACTGACACACACACACACACACACACACATCGATGTGCGCATCGTTGATGGCATTTCCAACAACAATGTTAGACAGAGTTATACAATAATACGACAGCGAAGGCTTCACTAGGGACCTTAAGCAGCTTGGACGGCAACGGCTACGACGACGGCTGCTGAAATTCTACTTTCTCGTTTTAATTTTTCCTTTGTGTAACATCCATTCGTTTTTATTGTCCCTTGTGTTAAGGAAGGCGAATTATAGGAAATAACCTTAGTTTTGAAGCCAAACTAATAACGCGATATTTTCTTCCACGTTCACGCTGTCTCCAAGACCCAATATTTATGCTTTTCACGTTGTATTTCTGAAGACGACGGTGAACCGATGATCAGTTTGGTGCATTCCGACGTGCAGTTTATTGTATTCTGTAATTAAGCCTTTTATTCTGTCGTCGTCGTCGACGTTGCCGTCCTAGTTGCTTAAGCTCCCTATTAGCGCTGTGACAACGACAACCATGCAACGATGGTAACTGACAGTTATGTGCACATTTTAATTAAAATAAGCTACCGCAGCTGCCAGCGCAGTTTTGTCACACTACTGTACACATCGATGTTACATTATTCTCACAACGCAGCAGAAGCATCGCTGTCTATCCTTACCAGTATTGTTAAGCCTTCGCTCGGGTAGTAACTCGCGATAAATTTCCCGAAATTGCTTTATTCGATTCAGCTTGCTATAATTCGCACTTACTATTTTATCTATGTTCCCAAACTCGTCTTAACTCGCGACGGCCGAGGGCAACCGTGGACCACAGTTATCCACGGTCGTGGATTTCCGTGGATCACGAATGTCCACAAACTATAGGATTACTGGATGACAATCCACGGCAATTGTAGTTTGATATCTACAGCCGTGGATTATCGTGGAAAACTGAGATATCCAAGGCTGTGAGTTACCGCGAACCATGGCATTGGCAACGGTCATGTACGACGGTGCGAACAGGCTCATTTTACGCTTTCACTGACCGGTTTATGGACGCTTTTCCACGGTATATTTTGATCACGAGGAAACCAGGACGTTAAGTTTGAAAACTCACCTTAGCTCGCTTTTACTCACAAATATCAAATTTCCCAAACTCGCCTTGACTCACCATAAGCCACAAGAAGTGCGGCATTCCAGGTTAGATTTCCCTTAACTTGCTTTTTCTCGCCTTAACTCGTGATCCGTTGCTGCATGAAATTTTTCTTACTGACTCGCCTTATCTCGCCTTTATTCGCGGCGAGTTCCGCCCCATTATATTACTATAATATCATAGGGAGATCTTTATCTACAGTTTTTGCTCGTTAGCATCAACCTGCATTATCTTTATATCTCCATTATCGAATGGAGCCAAGTGCAATTTGGGAAAAATTCACGCGTGTTTGTCGAAATTGAAGTGATTTTTTCCAAATTGCATGAGGCTCCATGTGAATGCCTTTTAATAACATAGGAGAAAATTAATTTTGGTCAGACAAACAAGATAATCTTTTGCACTTGGCAGTGAAAACTATAGGAAAAGGAGCTTTCAGAAAGCGGCGAGTGGTATGGATTGTTGATACAGCCGGATTTATAAAGGAATTGTCATTAGTTAGTATATCATTTTCTTGATTAAGTTAACTGGAAACCTTTCCACACAAATGAACGTACTTACACCTTAAAAGGTGTCTGAACACAATTAATGTTTGAAACAAGGATGAAACTTGTACAAATGATAGCTATTCAGTTTTTACTCTAAATGTTGATATATTCCAACAGATTATAGAAACGTATCAAAATGACATGTTTTCGCTCTGCTACAGGATTCCTTTAAAATGACAAAATACATCAATTTCTCAAAATCTACTCGATAACCTTTTGTTAAATTTTGTAGGAATTGATATTGGCACTGGAACATATTTTCAAAAAGTTATGAGGCACATCTGACAGACAGAAAAAAACTTAAGGGATTCAATACCTCAAATTACTCTATGTCACTTTTCTTGAAGCGCTTTAGTAGAAATGTCTGATTTTTAATAAGGTAATTTTTCAACTTCTAATATTTCTTTTGTATATTTTGAGAAACCCTAATATTTTGAAAGTATTAAGATGACTTTGTAATATCACTTACTGAGTTAAACATACATTCATACTGAAGCTTGTGTGTTTAACTGATTTAAATATAAAGAAAATGTCCCTCTAAAAATTGTGAAACTATGTTCAGACACATTAACCTGCCAATTTTTAGGTGCACGATAATACAAAACATCATCATGACGCCTGCATCACAAATTTCTGAAATTTACAAAGATTTATCAGTGGTGTTTTCGAGTACACACATAAAATGTTGCAAAACAATTAACTTTGGCATACTCTATCCTACGATGTGATATATGTATTGACCTTCTAATTTGAGGAATTTTATAATAAACACTGCGGTCACACGAGGTTCTAATATACATTTCAGATTTGTGCTTTATCTTACCCTAAACAATGCACAATCACCTAGTAAGTTGCAAATGTCAAACGATACGAGCAACTCAGTTACCTACAGTCTTGAACCTCCCACATATATCTACCACGTTTTTACACCTACAGTGATGCAGCAATTCTGTGTTTCTAAATTGTGGATACTTAAACAAGGAAGAAAGTCTAGAAAACGAAACATGTTTATTTACCCTTTCCACGAAAAACAAAACATTCACCATCCAGCTTTTCTACTTTTAATGATAGTCGAATTGACACTAGCTCTAGACTTTCTAACTCAGGTGCAGTCTGAAAAGAATAGCTTTACTTGAAAAAAAAAAGTTGCTCTGAAGCGTCGGAGCATAAATAATGCTTAGAACAAGGATAGACGGATTCACACTAACAGATAGCTAGTGCTAACTGCTGACTTTCATGTGAACAAATTCCTTCATTGCGTTTGCATACTGGTACTATATGGTATAATACAACAATAATGCCATGGTATAATACAACAATAATGCCATAGTATAATACAACAATAATGCCATGGTATAATACAACTGGCAA
This sequence comes from Epizoanthus stellaris, assembly GCA_025403545.1. Lineage (NCBI taxonomy): Eukaryota > Metazoa > Cnidaria > Anthozoa > Zoantharia > Epizoanthidae > Epizoanthus > Epizoanthus stellaris. Next base: position 2,170 of record JAOBYG010020121.1, on the reverse strand, counting down.
GACTACAGTTCAAGGTGAATCAGGACTATGGTTTCTTTAGTGGGAGAAAGAAATTATTTTAAAATGAAAGTTGTCGAAACATGTTACCTCTGATGAATTAGAGTAAACACAGATCAACACTGATATATCTACCTATCAGAAACCCTTACCTAATACTCCAAAACAACGAAAAAACATTGCGATTAGCAATGCACGGGCAAGCTTCACCAATTTATGATGCATAGTACTTGATTCTTCTGACCAAGAAAATGTCTCCAGAATCTGCTAGTGATTGTAAGTATGGCATAGAGGCTCACAGCTGCATACGACTTGGTATAAACTGACAGCGTGGATAGACATGGAGATTATATAGCCTGAAGCTTATAAATTATGGGAACGAAACTATCACGTGCAACTCTTCAGCAGTATTGATTACCCCCAATTTCTTTCTAGTCTTATTTATTGTTTTCATTTTTGCACTGAACACGAATTTCAGCGAAGTTTCGCTTCACGGTTGCAGTTTCGAGAGGTTGTTATTGTGTACGAAGACGTATTCAAAGTAGTAAGCTTTGACATGGCAGACTGTTTTGGTTGTGTTGTGTCGCTGATGTGAAACAAAGCTAAGTCATTAAGGCAAGTTCATACGAAAGTCTTCACCTCGATAGTAAAACCCAGCAAATTGTATAGTAATCCGATTTCGGACGTTTCAAACCTATTTTAGAAAGAACTTAGTTTGAGTTGTGTAAGTTTGGAGGTTACTATATTGAATTGTATCCAAAAAAGCTGCATTGCTTGTTTCTATACAGCCAACAGATCGTACCGGAAGTTTATAGCAAACACAACAATTTAATTATTTCCTGATTTATCGAAAATAAATGTTCTCCTGAAAATGAGAGCTTTTGCAAGTTCTACGTGCTTGCTAATTTCCTGCTGTTTCGTGACAGCTTATCGAAACGGATGTTTCTAGAACGTAAATAGCTTTGAAAACAAATATATTAAAATTTCGTGTTTCCTCGTTCTGGAAATGTATACATTGACGACCATTGTGGCAGTAATTGTCTTTACGACGTAGTTTGTAGATTGGGAGAGCAAACTAAGCGTCGTCAAGCTGGGAATTGAGAATCATTTACTGCTCTGCTGCCCAGGGGGTACTTAACTTTACTTTGACTTCCTTATTATAAATGGTACTAAAGCCATAATTGGTAGATTAGATAATTAGTCCATGATGTACATTTTGGTAATTAGATATTTTAATTATGACGTAATGTGATGTCACAAAGACGCCATCTTGGATTTCATGGCGGCCATCTTAGATTTTTTGATGACGTCAGAAAATCGCCTTAATTGAATTGAAATTAATTAAAAACACCAGAATTGGCCATCTCTAACCTAGCTTTATTATTTCTATGCAAAATACCGACTTAAATTAATGGTTGCCATGACAACAGAGTTGCCTGTACAGCTCTGAGTTGCACCTCAAACTGTCCGCCGATAAATTTTGGGAAAAGTCAGGACGTTTCATACTTATAGCATTTCCCGTTTAGGAATGGCAAAACAAAATGTCCTTGGGGGGCCGAATCGACCCTTCCCCCCTCCCAGCCCAGATAGGGTTAAGGGTGAAGGGGTGAATTTACACGACTAAGAATAATTTGGGATTGAAAACAAAGGCTAACTGTCTTCTAGATGATTTTAAAATGCTACAGGGATATTTGGACAAGCATCTAGAGTTTCTTATAGAACGAGAAAAACGAGCAACGAAAACTTACTCTTGAGAATCAAGTTATGTTTGCCAGATAATTTACATTAATGCTGTTATCATAGAAACGTAAATGTTAGATGTTGGCCGCTTTCACTGAAGTTTTTGTGCCCATATTTTGTAGAAAATATTTTAATATTTCATCAAATTAGCAAGATAGAGTTCTCCTTTCTACGCAGCATTCGAAAGTGGATTAGCTTAACTCCTAAGCCGCGCGCAGTCTCGGCGCTCACTATAAACTGAAATTAACTTATAACCAGATTTCTCGCAACTATTTCCTATGGTAAGTGGAACTGACCTATGGTTAGATATTGTTTATTATTAAATACCAACCACTGGATATTGGATTTCTAGCAATTTGATTGGTTCGCTACTCACTAGCTATCAACTCATATATACCTTAGTTTGACCATATATGGAAAAACAGCTGTTTCT
>JAOBYG010020010.1:0-12618 GCA_025403545.1 Epizoanthus stellaris | reverse complement strand
CTCATAGCTGGAAGGCAGCGGTATGATCCCAGAACGGAGCCTCTTAGCGAAGCTGTGAAGCCACTTCAGCAAATGGGAGTCCAGACATACGTTGTGACCATTGGGCAAGATCCTCAAGACCGCTACTTAGTTCCTGTGGTAAGCAGGCCAAAAGACATATTCCGCATTCCTTCATCTGTCAACCTTCCTTCACAAGTGAAACCTGTTGAGAAATCCGGTGAGTAAAGTGATTGTTTGATTGATTGGATCGTGTCTATATCATCTCGCAAGTACTTCAAAAGATCAGAATGACTTGTTGTAATAATTTGTTGTGGATTTAGTTGTACTTAAACTATAATATAATTATCGGTTTCCGTTGTTGTTGTTGAGTAAACCATCTTTGCGATTGGAGAAGCAGGCAGTTTGATTAGTAAATTTCAAATCGCTGAAACACAACGTTACATCAAGGCCCTGTTACACGGTAAAGCTCTTAATGTAACTTGTTTCGCATTGGTATATGACACTGCGAGACAAGTTGCATGAAGACATTGCACCATCTAACACCCGCTGCAATTGCCAGATAATTTCTAGACAAGTTGCTGCAACGATTTCAGAAGGTAGATTGCAGCAACTTTTCTCGCAACGACTTTGGCCATTGCAGTGGGTGTTACAAGGTACAATGATTTATGCAACTCGTCTCGCAATTGTGTTGCATGACAAGTTGCATTAAAATTGCCCGATGTTACAGGGCTTGTAAGGTTATCAGTTTATTTTGGTTTTCATTTGTAAGAGATTGAGATGACTCGGGAAGGCTTCATATCCGTTGCGTATTCAGAAAACAAAACATTTGAAGTCGTATGACAAATGCCCTTCCCTTTTGCGAAATGATAGTTGCCTAAAGGTCATACAGAAAAATGTGATTTCTGTTATGTTAATAATTCAAGAATAACATAATTGTAGCTGATATTTATAAACAAAAAGTTATTGTAAATAAAATATGTACTAGATATTGAATTCATAATAAAGTGTGAATACATGTTGTTTGCAAAGGATTGTGGACTACCATAAGATCCTTCTCTGACATTGCCTACACATACATGTCAATATAGCCAAGCTTGTCCAAATGTGGAATCTAGTGATAACAAGTTTCTTGTGTCACTGTTAACGAAAAACATTGGAATTTGGTTGTAGAATTGCATTTGGCCACTTCCGCTAGTTTTTTAACCTTACAGAAATAGTTCATTATGTGTTTTCTTGATTGTTTCTGTAAATTGAAACTTCGTCTCTAACTCTTCAATGGACTTTCATTAATCTCAAAATAAGATTGGGCTATACACAAGACCAGGTTTTTCGAATTAGTTGTAGTTAGTAATAGCATATAAAGACTTCGCTGTAAAATAACAATGTTTAATTTCTTGGTTTTTAGTTAAATCATGCAAAGCCCTTGTGGACTTAGCCCTCATCGTGGACTCTTCAGGAAGCATCAGTCGCAAGAACTTTGCTAAGATCAAAGATTTCTTGAGAACGACCATCAACAACTTTGACATTGGCCATGATAGTACTCAGGTGGCTATTGTAGCATACAGTACAAACCCAAGTGTCGTGCTCAGATTCAACGATCTTCGAGGATCGCAACTTACCTCTGATGCAGTAATCGGAAAAGTAAATGAATTACCTCATCAGCGGGGATTCACATTTATTGACAAAGCGCTTCGACTTACAGAGAGTAAGATATTCACCGAAGCAAATGGAATGAGAAGAAATGTCCCGAAGGTAAGTTAACTTGGTTGTCAAAGATTCCCAAATTTTGTTTTAACAGAAACCGCAGTGAGACGTTGTTAATCAGGGATTTAGAAACATTGTGGATTTTAGAGTCAGTTGTTTGGAAAGTTGTGAAACTTAGGATGGCATTGGCGTCCTGCTCGATGCGCCATCTCATTCTGTTAAAGTTCAAGTTTATATTCTTGTTGTATTCCTTTTTAAAACACTGAGAGAATAATAAAATAATGTATTATATTCCATATATATTTAAGAATCGCGCACAATATGTGACAGTGGTTTGCGGCATCTTTGTTCTGATATGTTTCTTTGTGCGGACAAGACATCAAAGTAACCTTCCTCTCTGACGCTACTAATTTCTCCCTTTCTGTCTAGATTGCTCTTGTAATTACGGATGGTAAGCAAACCAAGAACAAGGGAGCCTATGAAGAACTACATGTGGCTTCCAAAGCCCTCAAATCAGCGGGCGTTCAAATCTATGGTATGGGCATTGGTAAAGATGTTGACAGAGGCGAGCTAGCCGATATTGCTTCTGATCCTGAACACGTGTTCCAGGTTGATAGCTTTGAAGATCTCCAAGGAATTGTAAAAGACATAAAGAAAGAGGTTTGCAAGGGTGAGTGGTTTTAGAAGCAAAGTTTGATTCTTAGTTCTAAAACTCATTAATAATTCATCAAGCAAATACAATACCGTGACATGTTTGGAAATGTGATGAAAATCTGCTGGGTTTTCAACACGTTAATTCTCAATCAAAACGTAAATTGTTTGCCAATCTATATCAAACACTGTTTCATCGCATATTAAACACCTGGAACTTGAGTTAGAAAAACTCTGCTCCGTTTCACGTCGTTTTCCAACTCTTTCTCGGTGTTTGATATGTGATGAAACACTTCTCGTGTTTGATATATTAATTATAGTTCGCCATATGCCGCTGACATGCCACATCTTAGATCTCTAAGCTGCTAATGATTATGCAAAAAGATTGGTTGCACAGTCAATATACTTGGTCGTCCAATAATATTTTGGAAAACACTGTATCCTCATAACAGAGCACAGATACAAGAGATTGATGGAATCCTACTAGGGCGCTCATATAGTTCTTAGGTGAACCGAGGAGGATGTCAGAAGCACTTATTTTAGAGGAGTGACTAACTGAGGGGGTCGCCTAATGAAATTAAAGAAAAGAGAAATGATTTGGACTTAACTGATTTTGTGTTCCTTATAAAATAAAGCTTGTATGTTTGAAATCATCAAACATCTTTAATGCGGTCTGTCATATATTCCCTCTTACTGCTTCTTTATAATGGAGAGGGGAGGGCATTTAATAGAGGGGACCTTATACAAGAGAACGCTTATTTCAAATGTTATTTTCTAGATGAGGGACTTAATCGAGAGTGGCACTTAAAGTATATGACAAGTTTTATAATACAGCAGTTTTGAACAGCTGCAATAAGTAATTGGTTGGTAATTAGTGGTCATACTTTAGATACACTAATAAAAGTTGTGTTTTTCTCTTTTCCTTTTTTATCTATATAGCTGCACAACCAAAACGCGAAAGTAAGTATTGAATCAAATATTTATTAAACTAGTTTGAAAGCCATATTAACTATCTCATCTGGCCAGAACAGAACGCATCCATTCTTCCAACATGATCATGTACCGCACGATAACCGTCTTCGATTCTAACACAGTAAGACTGTAGAATCGAGACTGAATTAGGTATACACTCAGACTTTCTTACAAGGAAAATACGTTTATTTTATCTTATTTTATGAGGTAGTAAAACGAACTCGTGTATTATTGTAACGGTGCTGGAACAAGTTAAAATGAAAACGTTTGCAATTACACAGTCTTGGAATGCAAAGAGACATAAAGAAAATGTTTCTAGGATCCCACGCAAGAAATGCCAAAATACAGTAAACAGACAGATTTATAGTCGGACAGGACTGAGATGTGTCAGTGTCATGTTCTATTTTTTTTATGTGACATAATAGTTTCACTGTAAATAGAGATGAGATCCAACACCACAAAACAGCTGGGACTTGAGTATTATCATATATCGTGATATCCATAAGTGACATTTTTTTCAGTCAACACAGTTTCAAGATCGTTATATTGTTTTGGTTGTTTAGCACCAGAAACTAATTTGTAATTCAATGTTGCTTTTCAGTTATTATCCCCGTATCAAGTCCGCTTCATCGTGATACTGATGTAATGTTTCTCATTGATGGATCTAGTGGAGTAACGAAAGATACGTTTGGACTGCAAAAACAGTTCGTGAAGAGATTAGCTAGACATTTTAATATCACTTCAACTGGTCCCTTCGGAAGCGTAGCTACATACGATTCATATATGTATACTGTTGCCGGCTTTGCTGAACCTGATTTCAACAAACGAGTTGATGAAGGAACGAAAGTTGGACTTCCGCGAAGAATTGATAGTGCATTACAACGAGCAGCACTGTTTCTCTCCAGAACTGGACGGAAGGGCCGCAAGATTGTGATTCTCTTGACAGCTGGAAAACAAGCAAATGTTCCTGGTAAGAAGCTTCTCAGTGAAGCCGTGAAACCACTCAATAAGCTTGGAGCACAGACATTTGTGGTGGCTATTGGATCAGAGGCTGATCTTCGAGAGCTAGTGCCTGCTGTTCAAGACCGTGATGATGTAATCCAAATTCAGCAACCAAGCAGTCTTCCATCACATTCACAGCGTGTTGCAACTCAGATTAAGGAAAAGAAAAGAAAGGAAGGTAATTCTGTGGGGTATTTTAATTACCGTTTCAAGATAATAGTGTATGGAATAGTTAAAATATTTGAAACTACAAACGTTTTCTACCTATATGGTCATCTTCAGGTAATGAAACACTGATGGCAAACAAAGCTTATATACGAGCAAACACGGGTGAACGGATGAGTTATTCCATTGTTCAGCTTAAGTTATTCCCTGTGGGAAGAGGGATAATTGAAAGGCTTGAACATGTTTGCTAAGAACAGGGTGGAGTTTTGCAGTGCGAAGTGCTGTGGCTCGAGGAGTGAACAAACGCGATAGCTTGCTAAGTAAAGGAGTGTTGTGGGTACGATGCTAAGTGTCGAGCTGGTTCTCATTGTTTTGACGTATCTTCATGTTCTTGAGTGCGGTGCTGTAGGTTGCGAGATGTTTCGCCAATGTATTCGGAGTTGTAGTGCACGTGCCTTTGTAGACGTATATGGAATCGGTAAGACTTTATGTTGTCAGTGGATAGACCAGATCGATTTGGTCATATACTTATCGAATGAATAAAGCCTGGGTGAAGCGGCTAAACTGCGATTCTTGAGCATTTGTTTCTTCATACACGTGATTCTCTCACAATATCAACTAGTCTAAAGAGAAAGTTCACAGTGAGATGTCAACTAAGTATGAAGGCAGGTCATGTGGTGTTAGGTGTGGAGTAATTAGACCGTTTGAGATTGGTGGTATGTTCAAACGCTCCTTAGTCCTTGCATAATTGTTGAGTGTAGTTTGGTGTGTCTATAGATGTAAATGGTCTCCCTCACTTTCCTCCAGTAAACCAGATGGTATCACGGTCCAAAATGTGGACGTCAGTAATGTCCACCTTATTTCCAGATCTCTCCTCGTTAATGTGGTGATATGCCTCCAAGGTGTTTCAACTCGATCTTCTATGCTCAATGTTCATTCCGTCTCTCAGACACACATCGCCATGGCCAAGTCTCACCTCCTTCCATTATCGCAACTGAGTTCACAAAGGAAGCTACAAATGCATCCCACTCACCTTCTGAAGCTGGAAGGCGTTTTATGGTCCCGTTGATATAATCAATTGCTGTGGTGACAGTGATAGGAAACTTGCAAGGGGACATACATCTGGGAACTTCCTTGAGCATAGACTGAGTTGTAGTAACTCAGACGTTTGTCGCCACCGTGGAAAGACGTGAACATAATTTGAACATTGATAACGTCCATATTTTGGATCGTGATCGTGATTACGAGATGATTTTAGAGAACGCAGGCACTTGTTTAATTCCAGTATAGCAATATAACAGAAATGAACATTGTTAACTTGGCTCTCCAATACATCATTCTAGCTGAAGTTGTGATTATCATCTAATTAGTGCGAAACTTTCTTGACGTTTTTGTCATTAAGCACAACTTTATATGTAACAAGCTCTATGTCACGTTGTCATTTTACACTTTAGGTGTAATAAATAGCACACTTAATTCTGCATTGTGCTGGTATGGTATGGTATGGTATGGTATGGCATGGCATCGCATGATATGGTATGTTATGGTATGGTATGGTAAGACAAGGTAAGGTATTAGTTAAGGTAAGGTGAGGTAAGGTAAGGCAAGGTAAGGTTATGTATGTTATGGCATGGTATGGTATGGTATGGTTGTGATGGTATAGTATGGTCAGACAAGGTAAGGTATTAGATAAGGTAAGGTAAGGCAAGATAAGGTTGCGTATGGTATGGCATGGTATGGTATGGTATGGTAAGGCAAGGTAATGTATTAGATAAGGAAAGGTAAGGCAAGGCAAGGTAAGGTTACGTATGGTATGTCATGGTATGGTATGGTATGGCACGGTATACAGCATGTTATGTTATGGTATTGTATGGTGTGGTATGGCATGGTATGGTATTGTATGGTGGGGAATGGTATGGTATGGTATGGTATGGCACAGTATGACGAAGGACTAGCACTCGAAATGTCAGCTCAAACCTTTCACCCTCACGGCGAAAAACATAACATGTCAACTTTTATAGACTAGTTTTTTGCCGTGAGGGTGAAAGGTTTGAGCTGACGTTTCGAGCGCTAGTCCTCATTACAAATGATTCCTGGTGAAACACCTTTAACTAACACTGAACGTTTAATACTAGTGCTTCCTCCAACAATACCGATGGACCCTGCAACGGACGTAGTGTTTCTCCTAGATGCCTCAAAGGGAGTGACACCAGATCAGTACAGAAGAGAGAAGCAATTTGTGAATTCACTAGCAGAGGTGCTCAAAATCTCACCAAGGGGCCCACGCGGGAGTGCCGTGATATACGGTCATAATGCCAATACCCTTTCTAACTTTATACAAACTAATCTGAAGCAACGAGTTGACAGTGCACCACTTATACAAACACCTAGACGAATAGACAAGGCGCTGAAACATGCTACTCAGCTTTTGACATATGCCGGACGTGATGGCCCTAAGATTGTGATATTGTTGACGACTGGAAAACAAGCAGCTCATCCTGACGCAAAGCCACTCGCTGAAGCTGTCCTGCCACTTCGCGAGCTTGGTGCTCACACGTATGTGGTAGCGATGGGTCAACAGTCAAATACCAGAGAGTTGGGCAATGTGGTTACTAGGCCGAGAGACATTTACCAAGTACCGTCATCTGGTGACATGTCACTACACGTGACGCAACTTGCAACATCCAGTAAGATCCATTTGTGCTATATTCTAGAGAATAATAACTTCTAGGTATATAGTTTGATTGATTGAAGTCAATAACAAAAAATGATGGACTGGATAGACTAGTAAAACCCAAGCTTGATTGTGTTCTCTTTTCTTCTCGAAGTCTCGCTCAAATCATTGCACATAATTCCAAAATCAAAACTGAAAACAAAATGTCTTACTCTTCTAAGATATAAAGTTTTTTGTGTTATTTAATTCTAAATTACGTTATCTTAACAGTAAATCGATGTAAGGCGGGGGTGGACCTAGCATTTATCGTGGATTCATCAGAAAGCATCAAAACTAAAAGTTGGCAAGAAATGAAGCAGTTCTTGAAGTCGGTCATCAACCTGTTCGACATAAGAGCTGATGGAATACATGTAGCAATTGTCGTGTACAGTACGACTGCACAAGTTGTACTAAGGTTTAATGACCTTCAAGGATCCCAATTGTCCGTTGCTGCCGTGAGTGCAAAGGTAGACACAATGCCACGCCAACTGGGTTTGACGTTTATCGACAAGGCACTGAGGCTTGCAGAGCGAGATGTATTCACAGAATCCAGCGGTATGAGGAAAAACGTACCAAAGGTATGTTGGTTTAATTACTTGTTTTAACTGGTAAATCGCCTTCTGGGATTTTGGAACTTCCTGAGAAATCGATATTTTAAGAGTTGGAATAAGTAACTTGCAGATAAATTGTTTAGGATTCGATTTCTAAGTTTAAAAGCATAAATACACAGGGGTTTTCTTTAAACGAGTCATCGAGTTCAGTAAATTCGCTGTAACTGAATGGATTTTGCAAAGTTTTGTAACATTTTGTGCTTGTTGATCTATAAAGAAGGTGATGATATTTGACGTGAAAATTCCTGGCCAGGAAGGCAAAAATAGACCATTGAATTTGACTGTTTATTGTGTTGTACATTAAGACAAATTAGAACTGGTTATCGTGAGCGCAAATGTTTATACAAAGTGTCTGCTAAATGTTGATTATACTGAAACAAGAGAATTTGCTTGCCGTAGTGAAACTATTCAGAGCAACGAGAAAGAGACAACTCTGCGGTTTGGGTGTAAAAATGTCAAGCAGATTGTTTTACTACGTATGTAGGAGGTCAGTTACAACATTATCATTACAAATTACGTCTTTGTTTTCGTAATTACGAATCTCCAGTATGAGCGTTTAGTCAAATAATAAACTGTTCGCATTTATTGCCTCATTATATCGATTCCATTTATTAACATTCAAAATGATGCGATATGTATAGCAAATTGATATATGGCAAAACCTTCTAATTTTGGTGCTCATATTTTTTTCATTTCTATCGGATTTTGAAGTTTCCTGATATCGTAGCTGTTAAATGTAATGTCTAGTGGAACATGAGTGGCTATAGTTGAGTATAAAACGACGCCCTGTGTTCCGATTATTGTTCTTTGTATTAATACGACAAGACTTTTTCCACCGTACACGTGGTCGATTTGTTATTTCTTTGTTCCCTGGAAAGATTTAATTGCTATGCGAAGATGTGCTGTGGAGTAGGAAGTAGTCTGTAGTGGGTCGATCGTGGACATTATTCTCCGGGTTTCTTTATTTAGATTGCGTTCTTGATTACTGACGGCAAACAGACAAGAACGAGCGGACGCTACGAAGACGCAGATGTTGCCTCTAAAGGTCTGAAAGCAAAAGGAGTACAGATCTATTCGTTGGGTATCGGCACAAAAGCTAACAGGAAGGAACTGGAAGCATTTGCATCTCATCCACGACACGTGCTACAAGTTGGAGACTTCAAAGGATTACAGAGTATAGCTCTGAATGTTAAGAGAGTGATTTGCAAAGGTAATTAATATTACATTTGATCTGGGTTAAATGGGTATTCTGTGAAATATCATTATTTCCTGAATTCCCCCTCCCGCGATAACTTGAAACAACAACTGTAATGCGGTGCGGGTCTAGCAGAGCGGTCACATGCTTAGACCATAACAATACACGGCAACTAAATCTAAGACTTAAAGTTTGCTCTCTGAAAGTAGACGACAATGACTGATTCAAATTGATCACTTTGCTTAAAAACCAATATGCAAACTACAATCTCGCACTTTTGCACTTGACAATGCAACAACCAACACGTTCACAGGGGAATTCAGGAAACCATTTATCAGCTCTTTGGCATTCCGCTTTGCTTCATTTAGCCGCAGATAAATGAACCATTAACTTTGCCTGTCTGTCTATCATTTGTATACAGCTACAGTGTGTATTTAAAAAAAGGTTGACATCTGCAAAGCACAATACTCAGCTCTCAAAGCATGATGGGAGCTCATAGATTTCGCTAATTACTGCAAGATATTTGTTCAAATCATCGGAAATGTTTATGACTATACTTTACTATACTATAAACTGTTTTCTATCTGTTTGAAGTCAAAGGAGGCTGCACAGTGCAAAATAGAGAGCCCCACAATTCCTTTGGCACTTGGTATTACGCTTTGCAGATGTCAACCTTTTTTGAAATAGCTGTAACTAAAAAAACATGAATGTGATATATACTTTTGTAAATGATACAATAAATATCTATTTCTTTATTTCATGCCAGTGAAATAAAATTAAAATTCTCAGCTCTGATTGACCGAGAGCCTGTCTGAACATAATTAACGGTTGAAACAGGCCTAGGGTTCAAACTTGTACAAGCAGTAGCTCTTCAATTCTTACTCTAAATGTCGAGATATTTTAATACATTACAGAGATATAACAAACTTTATATGAATTCATTTTGCTACTGATCCGTGACAACCATTGTCTCTAACCGGAATCCCTAAATTGACAAAAACCAACCATTTCTTTGAGATGTTTTTGCTCAATTTTGTATAAAATGATATTACAACTATAATTATAATTAATAATTTTATTATTCATCAGACAAATCTGACACAGTAAAAAAGTCAAGGGTGCTGATATCTAGTAATTACTGTACATCACTTCTTGTCAGAAATTTCTAATTTTGCAAAATTTACTTTGTCTAATTCGCAAAATTTAAAGAAAAGCCTGATGTTTTGAAATATTAATTAAAGGTAGTTTTCTGACATTTATGGTTGTCACAGAAACATATATTATTAGTTTTTTTAAGACACAAATGTAATAATTAATTGTGTTCAGTCTAGGGCTGGTATGAACCTTCGAACCTTTGTTCGTTCACCTTCCTTCGAAGGTTTTTGTTGACCTTCGAAGCTTCGTTTTTATCGTGAAATTATTGTATTTATAAGAAAACACATTCTTTTCAACTAAATATTTTCACTGATACCTGGACAAGCTGCCCTGAACTGGCAGTTTTTTATGCAAAAAGTCCCCTAACATCGAAGTTCATGCAGAGAAGTTCATGTTAGAAACGTGCTTGAAACTCACTTGAAATAGTTGTGGTTTTTTTGTTAATCATGTTAGACATGATTAACTTGTTTTGTGCTTCATGAGTTGCCTGTGACCACATGCAAAACACAATTTTTAACTGAAACTTTCGTTGATTACCATAATTATATTGAAATGAAGGTTTGAAGGTTCATTCGAAAAACTCAATGAACCTTTGAAGGTTTTTGTGGGCCTTCGTCCCAGCCCTAGTTCAGTCACCTTGAACAGTGCAAATTCAAAATTGAGAGTGCAATTTCATGAAATTATAAGTCTTAAATGAGCGCAAAAATTTGAAATTGAATTCTGGCCATCATGCAAATACAACACGTGTAATGTCTCAAAAGAAAACTGCAAACATTAACATTTTTCGTGGAGTTATTGTAAACGGTTCTAAACCAAATCTTGGAAACAAATTTAGTTTCTGTATGATTAACAGGTTACAATCACTCATTTTTGTCAGGTAATTTTCGAATAAATGAGCACTCGTTACTTTTCTAAGAACACAAATTACACTCGCTACCTTTTTGCAGTTTTGTTAGTCTTTGAAAAATTACTCCTGTTCATTTCTTCCAAATTGCACTCCAAATAAACCATGCAATTATAATAATGAACAGTTACTTCTAGTGATGACAATGTGTTGCGACAGTGGCAGCTTTAGACTAGCAGTCAGCACTGAACAGTGTCAGTGAAACAAGTACTGTCCATTTGTGGTCATAAATTCACGAGTTCCCCTTAGCTTATATGGACAAAACCACTGAACTGCGAGCAATAGTCGGAATTGAAATCTGTGCTAAAATAGAGTTTGTATATGCTCTGCTTTCTTGTGTTGACTCTAAAATATCAGGAAATTCGGTACTTGAAACTACATGAATTCCTAAGTAAATCACTTGGTGTTGGCTCTGTGGATTGATGATCTAAAGGTGGCTCATACCTGTTTTCCATTTTTCTGTGTTATTATATTTAGCAAATGATTTACTAGTGTATCCTGACAGTTTACTGACAGATGATAGTTGGTGATGGTTGAATAACTCTTCAATATATCAAAAATTGCATGCATACTGTAAGTGTGGTTTCCATCGCAACCCTACAGGGCCTCAAATGTACCCTGTTTTTAACATTCAAGTGCGTTTTACACAAACTGAGTTAGAGACTTCCATTTTTTATTGCCTTATTATTATTGGCATGCTAAGGAGAAACTTTTGAGAAATTTTTAAAAGATTCTGTTAACAAATTTTGGCACCACCTTAAATTTTCAGAAATATTTAAATTTAAGGTGGCTCCAAAAAAATTTTGATGGATTTTTTTAAAATTTCTCAAAAGTTTCTCCTTTGCATGCCAATGATAATAAAGCAATAAAAATGGAAGTCACTGACTCATTTTTGTGTAAAACGCACTTGAATGTTAAAAATAGGGTAGATTTGAGGCCCTGTAGGGTTGCCATGGAAACCACACTTACAGTATGATATGTTGAAGAGTTATTCAACCATCGCCAACTATCAACTGTTAGTAAACTGTCAGGATACACTAGTAAACCATTCGCTAAATATAATGACAGAGAAAAATGGAAAACAGGTACAAGCCACCTTAAACTACCAATTCAGTCTATTAACGACAGTAGTAAAGTTTTACTTGAGAGCACAAGTGTTTTTCAGCTGAGGCTCACTTTAAAGTTTTTTCTTTTTTAGGGTTTAAGGGACCTGCGACGTCAAGAAATCGGCTGTTACTAAGGGAATTATAATAATGAAGAAAGATTCTCAGCGACCAACTGTCACCACGAGGAGAATGAATGTGATATTTCAAATTTGTTTGAGATAATTTTTTTCTGTTAATGATGTCATACATAGCGTCACATAGCTTAAACTAAAAATAATAATGGGGCCTTGCACGAACGTGGAAGGAGAACAAAGTTGACTGCAATTTATTTCTAAGACAATTTGTAACAAAAGTATGTTTTGTAATTTCTCACTTATGTCTCATGATGTCAGATTCTGGCGTCAGCAGGTGCATGATGTGGCAGTTTTCCACATTTTAAG
>JAOBYG010020009.1:0-22117 GCA_025403545.1 Epizoanthus stellaris | reverse complement strand
TTTTGAAAAAACTACAGAGGGCTGAAATGTATTAATTATCTCCCACCAGAACGATTTTGTAATGAGATTTTTGACAAATTTTGATTTGTGTTCTTTCAACTCTCCAATAAACCTGTGACTATCGATATTTTTAAAGAAACGTCACTACCCAAAACTCCCCCACCCCCAAACGTCGCCCTGACGTTCCTTGTGGAAAAGTCGATATGTGACGCTTCCCTAAACGATACTATAAAATATCTATCTTGACGTCACTCAAATCATGCAGATGGTTCCCCAAGCTTCATGATCACCAATGAAACAATCGCATTTGGCATTTTACTGTATATCTAATTATATATTGTGTATTTTATTAATACTTATTATTATATATGTATGTGAAATAAAGTTGAAAGTTAAAAGTGCGCAGTTGTGATTGTTTATTTAGTGCAGTTTTTGGTGAAGCGACAGCTGCCCTAAATGGTAACTGATCGACTACTCGGAAATTTGACGAAGTATTGACCGTCTGGCTGGTGTTCATGTGAGCTACGTCTGTAAAATCGTTTATTTGTGATGCAGCTGCAACTACGAAATTTTTAGATAAATCGTTTGGCATTGCTGTATGAAGTTATCCGATCAAAGTTTGGAATAATTCAGTCCTCGTCTAAGTTACTTTATTGTTCGTTTATAATAGGTCTGAAAAATACTGATATTCCAGTATAAATGTATATTTAACTCAGGAAGTGTAATGATCAACTGCGTGTATTTTTAACAGTTTGGAATTTAGTACTGCTAAGTTTGAGTTCTAGTGAGATAACACTAGACGCGTGTGGGAGATATGCGTCACTGAAGATGTTTATTTACAGATTTCACTCGACTCCCATCCCCAAGGGTCTGTTTACTTATGAGTTATGGCAGATAAAGCGGATATCAGCAAATTTGAAACCGTAAAGCAACAGAGCGCAATAGTCGGCGCGTCTGATGAAGCCGTGGTCGTGAAAATATGGAGTAGTTTGTGTTAAGGGTTGCACTTTACGGAAGTGTTAAGCTAGTAATCCTTTTAACTTTTAAGTTATTCAAGAATGATTAGGTTTTAATATCACTCTCTTTATTATGGTATTAGAAGAACTTAGAACGATGCGTGCGGTATTTAATACAGATAGCGTTCTGCGTCGGGCCTGAAATTATATGACAGACAACGAGCTCGATTTATCGCAAAATCGGTTGTTGTGGTACTTCACAAGTCGTTAGTTTATATCTCTGTTAAGAGTCTGTCTAATGGTCGAGGGTCGAGGGTTTCATGTCGAGGGTCGAGGGTTTCATGTCGAGGGTTGAGAATTTCATGTCGAGGGTTCGTTTTTTGATAACTTTTTATTTTTGACTGGGTGTGAGTTTTATGTCGAGGGTTCATTTTTTGAATACCTTTAGAAAACTATTTTTTTTAGAAAAATACAGAATTCGTTTCGAAGCTCAAAACTGTTACCAAAAGTGGAGATAGCGGGGGACTAATTCATTCTACTGTGCTGTGTTTTTTACTGTACCTAATTCAGTAGTTAACGAAATACTACATTCAAGCCATTTGAATCGAGATAGCTTTGCTGAATCGAGATAGCTTTGCTGCCCAGAGTCCAGCGACTGGTACAAAGCTGTGAAAACGAAAACTAATCCAGTGAAAATTGGATTTTTCCTCTTGATATGACTTTCCGACAGGTGATAGTACGTGTTCGAGAAATCATTACTAAAATAAGCTGGCCCGTGACGTTATTTTTCCCGAGAACTATTTCCTGCCAATGTGTCGTAAGATGACGTTATATCGACTTCTGCGAAATTTATCCACAACCGTAGCATTTTATCACTTTTGGTTCAAGTGTCCAAGCAGCACAACCTTGTAAGAATTGGGGGACATGCCAGAATTCTACATATTTGATGGCGCTTTTAATAGTAACTTATTTAGTTTTAGTTTTAGGTAATACCATGTATATATATGGGAATACCGAAATAAAATTGTTGTTGTTGTTGTTGTTGTTGACTGCCTTGAGCTGAACCGAAATGTGTAGGACGAGTGTTAAATTGTATCGGCATGTATGGATGAAAGTTTACAGGAACTTGCGGTAAATGCCCTGTGCATATTTTCAGAACTTTTATTGCTAATGACACTGGAACTTCGTTAACGCTATAAAATATGATAGAAAACAACTCTAAGTAACACTGTTGCAAATGGGTCAATACCCCATATATATGTTTAGTCGGCCAGCCGAAGAATCTAACCTGTTCAGATGCCATGGTTATTCCTGGCAACAGGAAAACAAAAAGTTTCACAAACACTCACGAAAACCAAGCCTATGTCACGCACACTCAAGTAAAAAACAACTACATATACATGCTCCTTTATATCAGTTACATCCGCCATCCGGTCAGGCAATCTGAAACAAGACGATACGGTGCGTTTAAAACAGTCAGCTCACACAATTGCACAAACACGATAAAGTACTAGAAACGATGAGTGAGTCTGCTGGCATTTCTAAGGGTTGCGTTATTAAAGGGAAATAAACACCAGTTATGTGCCGCAAGTAGAGGCACAAGAAAACCCTTACTAAAACGTTTACATTTACTGATTTAGCATAGCATTTTTTTAAAAACCCAGATTCTTTAAAGGTTGTATGTTCGGCTAGATCAACTGGTACGAGAAGTATTTTATAAAGCGCTAAATAAATAAACATACATAGCATGACAAAGGTGAAACCGGAAAGTGTTTTGTTCAAGTTAAAATTAGTTCCATGAAACGGTGCCCAGGGTACATGTGAAATAAAATGCAGCGAAGGTCACCTTTTTGGTAACAGGATTAATTTTTAGTTTCGAAACGAATTCTGTATTTTTCTAAAAAAATAGTTTTCTAAAGTAAAGGTATTCAAAAATGAACCCTCGACATAAATCCCACACCCAGTCAAAAATAAAAAGTTATCAAAAAACAAACCCTCGATATGAAATCCTCGACCCTCGACATGCAACCCTCGACCCTCGACATGAAACCCTCGACCATTAGACAGACTCTGTAAAACCTTATCTCAACAATGGCAAATAACCATAAACCATAATAATCATATGATAAGTCTGCTACTTTTCGTTGCAAATATTGCGAGAAAAAGCGGAGAAGAATATGTCCGACTCTTATGGCTCAGTACCAAGTGCTGGCGGTCAAAGAGTGCATGTACTCAAACATAAAATTAAAATAAATATACGAACAATATATTTCAACTCCAGAAAATGTGGCAATTTGTCAGGAACGCTAAACTCTCGCGACATTTCAAACAAAAACACACCTTTAGTCTTACGATCGCCAAAACTGTGACCCTATATAAAGGTTTCGCCTGCAAACAGATAATAAAGCTTTCACTGAATGGCTCTGACACAGTTCATATTATAGTTTGTACGTACGAGGCCGTGACCGATATGTTTTCGAACGGTATTAGAACAGAACGAATTAGAATCAGTCAACTGTTGGTCAGTACTCTTCGGCAAATAAGTTATTGCTCGTCCAGCGTGCAACTGATATAGGCTTCACAACATAGCTTAATAAAATAGCCCCAAATTATACATATCAACAAACAATTTCTCACTATATATGCATTTTAGGGCGTACTATCGTCAATTTCGATCATAAATCATCGTAAAGTTTGATCTGCAGGGGAGAAATATGTTTATATCGTAACAGAGCCGATACTTGTGATAAGTGAGCGAAACACGTGCCTTCTTTGAAATGTGACAATACATTTGTCATGGGCAGTCGATATTTTATCGGACATTGTCGTCACTTTATATTATCATTTATTATCCAGTTTGTTTCTTCATTTTAGAGGTCTGGTGAACGTCGTTAAGATATTAAATGAAACTACAGACTTGCAACAATTATTTTCATAAGACTGATTTTGTGCGTGCTATAAAATAACAATAATTCGGAGTTATGTATTTAAAAACGACTACCGGAATAGAACCCTGGATAGAAATAAAATATCAGTTCTTTCAACATACTTTTTCCTACCGATTAAAACGATTCCCTCCTTTCGCCTCTGGGTGATCAGTGATTATAAAAAAGATAAACATTTTAGCATAGGCAATGCTTGGAGGCGAACACGGTTAACATTCAATAAACAGAAGCTAACGAGTCTTGCAACACGGTATTGGATTATTCAACATTTCTTCAATG
Organism: Epizoanthus stellaris; assembly: GCA_025403545.1. Classification (NCBI taxonomy): domain Eukaryota; kingdom Metazoa; phylum Cnidaria; class Anthozoa; order Zoantharia; family Epizoanthidae; genus Epizoanthus; species Epizoanthus stellaris. Next base: position 17,937 of record JAOBYG010020009.1, on the reverse strand, counting down.
TTTCTATCAAACTCATTCAAAGGTTGTAATCACGAATGATTTACGACTGACAATCAGTAAGCTTAAAGTTTGGTGAGATTATTTTGACATCGTTACTGTCAGTTTCTGTAATTTGTAAGAAAAAATTTAATGTTTTTTGAATGAGTCAAAGAAAAACAAAGGGCAAATTAAAAATCGGTAGCTGATATTTTCTGTGTCATAAGTTGCTTGGCGCCAGTGGTTTTTGTGTGCAAGACGTCTCAGATTTTTAAATACAGGAACAAGCAGTCTAGAACGATTCCGCGAGCTCAGCTCACGCAACGTACAACATTTGTTCTAGAGCCTGCTAAAGATCAATTGAAATCAATTTCTGACTAATGGAATCCAATACAGCTCAAGAGAAATCAGGAAGGAACTCCAAGTTGCTGGTAAACAATAATGGGTGGCCTACTGGAAATAGCGTGACAAAGCAAAATGAGACATTTTGTGTCAACACAAAAAGACACATATCAAAACAACCCACAAACATGCATGATAAAATGGTAGTTTCAAAACAAATTTTAAACAGCCAGAGGGGGGAAAGGAACAAAAGGAAAGGAAAATATGATTTTGGGGTTGTTCGACTTAATCGTTGAATGCACCTGCACGATATGATTTCATCAGAGAATAAAACACTCTGACGACGAACGAAACTTATCCTGCGAATTTGTCGATAACAATCAGTGATTAAGACGCCATACCACGCCTCTCATATTCATCTTACGCTATCACGAAGATACGATCTGAGAATTGCAAAGCCCTCAAAGAAAATATACAAAACCCACGAAGGAAAACGTTCGCGCCCTCGTACTTTTGCCTCTTGCGCGCTTCAACTGTCAAGTTCCGTCTATGTAAATATTCTTCTGCCTCAGCATCGATGGTGCCAAGTTAGATATGAAATGTGACAGAATTAAAATCTACACAAAATGAGGCGGAGCAAAGGCTGTCAGTTAAGGAAACAAAGTCGAGTACAGGTGACATGGCTTTGTATACATGGCACCACAAAGTCTGCGACCAAGTCTCAGTAACCAAGCTGAACATCTGATAACTTCGTGTATAATTGCAGCTTTTCTACACAGTTATTATAAATAAATACACGTTCAAGTTTCAACCAGATTTTCGAGTTTTCCTTTGAGTTTATAGTTTAATTTCCGTCAACATTAAGAGCCTATTCTATGATAATTTGTCTTTCAAAGGCTTTTCGAGATGAATGAGTGTCTAATGCTACATGGAAACTGGTATTATTTGTTTAGAAAACACTAATAACATAAGACGGGGCAAGGAGATGAAATTGCCCGTAAACTATAGACTGTTACTATAATTTCTGTTTCAGATATTTTTCTGTCAAATCAATAACTAAAAACAATGAGAGAAAATGTCGGTCTGGCTTCAGTACCCCGGGGAAGAATAAATGTGTAAAGATTTTTCCTGTCACTAGGTTACTAAACATTTAAAATAGCGTTCGTTTCGATGTACAGGGGTCTTCATTTAAAGACTTAATTTTCGTCAGAATAAAAACTAGCTTCCTTTTACGCAGGAGAAAAAATACGCAACTCATTCCAGATATTAATACATCTTTAATAATAAAAGGAATCTCTTTCAATATTGCAAGATCTACAATACTCCATTTATGTCTATGTACAATCGAGGTGACTTCCATTCAATGTTCTTCACCTGGGAGGCGAAATTAATAACATTTTATACAACCACGAACAAGTGTCTTTCCTTTTCAGTTTATACATTCCAATTTACAGCCAAGACGAAGCAGTGCACAGAGATCTTAATCCACCAGGGGGAAATGCCACTAATTTCTCGTTGAAACGATTCCTTCCGACTGAGATACTCCTAAGGTGCCTGGGCTTTGCTCAGAGAAATGAACCTAGCGTAAGAAAGAGAAGAAGAAAAGTTTAACTAAAGACAGATATGAAAAACTTTTAAAGCTACGGAATCTAGCTGCAGCACTAAGAATTTTCTAGGCAACAATCTTTGCCTATCTAACTCAAACGTGAAAGGGCGGGCCAAAAAGATTCGTTTTTTATGATAAACATTGATAATGATATGAGACTAGGATTTATCAGTAGTCTTGAAAGAAAAATATCCTACTTTGTAATAATCTTCTTCTCATTCTGTTTGGCAATTCAGTTCCAAATATTAAATGTCTAAGCACACTTTCAAGCACCCAGACATGGCTAGCCGAAGAAAAAAGGCAGAAAAACAATCACTCCATCCTACTTCGTAGCGCTCACACTAGTGAACTAATATCAATATATTCCTAACCCAGTCACAAACATATTGAAGAGTTGCCATTTAAAGACAGTTCATGGAAGATAGCTATCATATCAAGTTTGAAGAATGAATTATAGCCAAGACTCAAGAGTCTGAACGCTCGAATGTGAGATATTTCGATTTTATAATTTAAAAGTAACATTTATACCATTATTTTTGCCGTTTCTCGGGCCGTTTCTTGGTAACTTCAAAGCTTCGACAATATTTGTTTTGTTCTTCTCCATATAAAATTGTTTAGTCGCTACGTAGATATATGAATTGCCCAATTCCGTGAGTGTTCGTTGCGAGCAAATAAAGCTGGAAATTGTTTCATATTAAAAAAACTACAACGGAAACAAAAACAAGTATCTTTGAATTTTGAAAAAACCTATCCTACATTTTTTGATCATCCATCGAAACCCTGCCCTACCAAAACACTACTTTACTAAAACCAAAAATGTCCTATCTTTTGAACCAGTTGACAAAAACCCATGACATGACAATTCGTTTTGCCTCTTTTGAAGGGTAGAAGTGTTTGGTGTTACTCGTTTCTTTAGATTAAAGAGTTGAAATTTCCCATAAATTTCACATTTTTGGTATTTGAAAACTCAGGTGGGCAAGAATTAAGATCGATACTTCTAACCGCCATCGAAAATGCATTTGCTGCGAAAACTACACCAGCAGTAGAAGAGAGCTAGTGAGAAGATCAAACAAACGACGTCAAACCAATAGATCGATTTACTCCAATCAACCTCCCTCGCCAATAAACAGAACTTGTGAAATATTTCTGAGCTGGGTGCACGACACAACGATTAGAGCTGTCTCCAGATCGAAATGTCAAAACCCAACAGGTACTAGCGAGAAATCTCTCCCTCGGAAAATGTGCGTCTGTGGACAGGCTAAACAGGTTATCCAGCCGACTCAATACAGTACAACTACGTGTTTGCTAAATGCGTTCGTCTGAATTCACTACAGTCTTATAATACTGTTACACTCGCTGTTTCTATTTAATAGATTCTCAAACAGGTACAGTTGTGCTTAATTAAAATCGTTGACTGTGTTCACGTTTATTTCTAGACACATAAACGAACATTTTCGTGATAGTTCGTACAGGAAACTGGAACAAGAGCTTCTCTAGTTTTGTGAGTCTGCCCTTCATTCGTACATTTTCAAATACTAGACATTGACAGAAGTTTATATACTTGATCAAAACTGAAGCTCGTGTTTTATACTGGATGCATATATAAGCTGGTTAATTTGGAAGAAACAAAATTGCCTGATATCAACAACAGAAACCGCAAACAAAGCCTTGGCACCAGAGGAAGTGTTAAGCCAACTATTTTGTTGAAGGTGTGAAGTTATTATCCGCAGATACAATGCTGTATAATAAGAACAAATTTCCATTTTAATTGCAAATTCTCTTAGACATTTGAATATACAGTATTACAGACGGTAATATTCCAGAGTCAAACCCACATATTTAATTCAAGCAGAAATAACGAACTACCAGACAGTTAATGTGAGAGAATCTTGAATAAAAGATAACTAGGATGGGACTGAAAACTGATGATACATAAAATAATGAGCCGGGATAAAAAAGACTCGATAAAAAGAGATGCAGAGAGCCTGCAGAGACAGTGTTATGAGTACGATTCCTATTTGTAAGAATGTTCAATTAATCTCGAAGAAAGAAAGTACGAACGAAATAGCTACAAGTGCACAAGTTCCTGAAACATCAGAAAGATAGTATGTGGTTTCAACATCCATACAGATGGGCAGTGCTTCGTTCATTAGACAAGATCGGATCGCGGCACAATCTTGGCGAGAGAACATCACTGCACTTGTCAACAGCTTGTCATCAAAGACTTCTTTGTGTTGAAAGACTTAGCACTGGTCTCATCACAGAAGGTTCTTGATATATCTGTTAAACGTTTCCAGTATTTTTAATAATCATACTCTGAGGCTTGAATCTGTTTCAAGGAAAATGTGGCTAACATTTGGAATGAATAGCCTTCCGTGAACGTAGCGCCTCAAAGGCTGCATATGGTTGAGTTTTATAATTATATAGGAGATTGCAGTCGGTGAAGGTTGATCTGAGAAGCCGTTGTGGGTATCAGAACGTTGCGCTTACCAGTTGCTGAAAAGGAGGTTGTTCTAAATCATTATGCATTGCAAACTCATTGAGTGCCTTCCAGGGTTGATAACCTGGCACCTCTGTGAGGGGAACATCTGACCGTATTCCACCAGGAGTCGGGCAGTAGGGTCCAGTAACAGACGTAATCGCTGACAGAGCTTGCTGTGGAACCGTTCGGGCGGGCGCACTAGTACATACTGTCTGTAAATTCGTGGCAGTCTGGGTAAGAAACAAGTGACAGGATTGTGAAAAAATGACAATTTACAAACAGAAGCACAGTTAGGGTCTTGTGTTGTCACTCGGTAACCACGCTAAAGGGAGGTTGTAAATTTAGCAACCAAACAGAATGCCAAGGGAGACGTCAAGCTGTGCCCATATAAACCGATAATTGTTTTACATTAGTCCCAAGCTGCGTTTTGTTGGACCGAAATAGAAAATACTGGCTTTATAACGCCAAAACCTTATAACAGATATAAAGTGCGTCCCTTTTCAGAAACTGACATTTCGATAGTACACTGTATACAATGAAACATATATGTGTAAAGAGACGTGTTGTTTCCCAACAGTTGAGGAAACGTCTTCTCAGCTGTATTCATATTCAAAGCTTTTGGAGTGATTTACAAATCAAGTCTTCTTGACACCTAAAAATTTATCTTCAAACTGAAGATAGCACATGAAAAAACAAACATTTCCTATCAATCGCTATCGGTCTGAGAAGCCAAGCGTAAACGGTGCAGGTAGAAAAATCTTAATATCCAAGTGACTGTGACCGTGCGTATATTAACACTTTCGTTCGCATTGCCCCAATTATGTTGACAACGGCAATGAATTTAAAAGAAGGGAGAGATTTATAATTATACTTTATACTTGGCTTATATCTCGCCGACAATATCTGCTTGGAAATGTTGTGGTTTATACGGCTATGGGTTTCAGCGACATCAAATATAGGAAGGTCGAGCGAAGAGAGGTCATCTCGCTGCCTGATTCCGTTGTTTTGAAATAAAAATAATTTTGAAAGCAAACTCACCTGTTGTTCAGGGCTTCCTCCACTTAGGGAGGACTGCCTGGATATCGGATCATGCTTTCCTATCAACATAGATTTCTTTTTATCCTTGCAACGTTTATTTTGAAACCAAACTCGTATAACACGCGGACTTAAGCTAGTCATTTCGACCAGTTGCTCCTTCATCATCGCGTCGGGCCGCGGATTCGCATTGTAGCACGTCCGGAGCGTGTGAAGTTGCTTCTCGTTCAAAACAGTTCGAACACGAGTGGTTTTCTCAGATTTTCGCTTCGGTGGAGAGCCTTCAGGGTGCCCATTTGTCTGACCTAGAAGGTAATATTTGGATTATGGTTAGGACAAAGTAGCCGTGTCGAGATCTGTCGAGATCTGTCAATCTCTGCTGAGAAATTCTAAAACTGACCGACACTCAGTTGCCAATACATATTTCTATACAGCTATATTAGCCTACTGGGTTTTCAATACGAGAAACGGTATTTTGTAATTATACTTCTCCGCAAACCTCCTAAAGAAATAATTCTGCAAGTTGACACTCTTGGTTTTAATATTCTTATCGTATTGAGCACAAGTTTAGTGAAGAATGAAATTTATTGAACCGGATGTGGTTGGAGACAGAATCGAGATCCAAATACTAGGCAAATAAAGTTTTCTGCTCAATACAATATCGACCACTAGGTTTGTCAGTTTCAAAGAGATTTGGTATTCTTCTCTCATGCATAACGCTTAAGCACTGAAGATTGTGTTATGGATACGTATGAGTGTTGAGGCTAATAGAAAAGCAAGAACGCTCCCAACAAAACATTCAATCTTTCCATAAAATAAGAACATTGCATATCCATATGTTCCCCATGCGTTGACATTTTGAGTAGTGATTGAGAATCCCCATGTATCAGACACAAACACGTTCCCTAACGCAAACAAGAGAAGACTCCAAGCTGGAAGTCCACTAAAAACCTTTTAAATTGCTACGATTTGCAACAGAAATCTGAACGTTTGCTTGCGTACATTTGATATGTACAGTAAATGCAACTTGCTAATAGCGTTATCGCGCTTCAATTTGATTAGAGACGATAACTATAAGATCATGAGACCTACCGCAGTGTAGCAAAGAAAACAGCTCTCTAGTCACTCACCCCCTACTCTAGAACCCGCAGTCCCTTGACCATTCTTAGCGTGTGTTGCCTGAGCGGTGGCTGTAGCTTTCTCGACAATCTCGTGGTCAGCCTTGCAAAATAAACCGTCGTCACGGAGAGCGTATTCATCACCAGGAACCAATTGCCTGCTACAAGCCACACAACGAAAGCAGTCGATATGGTAGATTTGACTGCGCGCTCTCATCACGAAATCGTTCTTGTTGAAGGATTGTAGACATTTGGCGCACTTCGTTCCAAATAACCTGCAGATTCGTCAAGAATTGAGAATGTAAATACCCGCTTTTCAGAACAACTTGGGCAAATATACCCATATCCTCTCATCTCCTGGGCTACTTAGAAAATATACAAGCCATTCAAGCCTCTCTCTTTAACTCTGATCGCTTGTAGATCTTCCTGTTTCTAAAGGAGAAGGTTTGTTAGAAGTGCTAATACAAAGAAATAAACCAAACCGCAGAATTAAATCGATGGTTTTGCCTCCTGCCTGCAAGTAAGCGCAAACTTTCCCGCCCAGCGCAGCCACAACGAGTGAGGAGGCGGAGTCGGAAAACTTAAGTGTGAAATACATTTTCCCGAAACAGAGTTTCAGGAACTGGTGTGAATTTCTTTCTAATTAGCTGTTTTCCTCTCTACCAGACGCAATCAGGTTCAAATCAAGATCAAGACCTGAGTCGAAATTGAGTGAGAAAAACCTCGTGCGAGCGACTGAACTAGACAAATCAGTTGCGTATACTTCGGGGTCAGATAAGCTGTCGAAACAATAAGTTACCTTGCCGTCAACTCAATGTCTCTTCATAATTGAGACGAATAATAAAACATTCACTTATGCCATAGCCAACACAAGCCATTTCTGTAACATATTACATATGGCTCAGTCAAAGAACTTAAGTGTAATTCGCGCCGATCTCTTAAGAGGTAGTTGTCGTATTTGACTACAAAAGGAGAAACAAACCTTATATAGTCCCTCTTACAATATGTTTTGCCCTCGCGCACGAAGCAAGTGCAGCTCTCGTCTAGGTAAGCATGGCAATCAGCACATTTGAGGCAGCTTGCATGCCACTCAAGATCCGGAGCAACTCGGAGGATGTACTGATCGTGGATTTGTGAACCACAGCCAACGCACATGGAAACCCGTCGCTTCTCTGCAAGAAGAACAAGAGTCGAGTTAAAATTATAAATAACATCACGGTGGCACCAAAGCGTGACAGGAAATACTGAAGATCTAGAGTAATGGCTGGGCTTTCTCAAGAACCGAATGGCAACGATTGCATTTATTTTCAGCGGAACTACGAAGCAAAATCGCTTCTCATACTTGTGGCTGTGTGTTCGCCCATCCTGGGGTTGCCAGTAATTACACTCCGGCTAGTTATCTTCTGGAAAGGATTACGAACTAAGCGTGTACACCAGCTGACGAAATGAATACTTCAAAATTCCGATCTCTCTTGGGGACAATTTATCATTGGCCGTTGGATGGTCGGGGTAATCACGTGACAGGTCTTGTCATTGTGTGTTAGTTTATTGGCCGCGGGGCGACCCAACAATTCTACAAATTGGCGCCTGTTGTGAAACGAGCAGATTCGATTGGATCTTTGCCGTTCACGGTGTCAAACTCTTCAATTTCTAGATCGGAATCATTGATATAGGCAGGTGGGAAACGAGAACAACTATAATGGCGCTAGTCTGTCAATTTACTGGGAGAAGTCAGTTGAGCGCTTCTGTGTACAAGAACGGAAGCACAACTTTGCCGTGCAACAATTCACAACACACAGCCTTCTATTTTTATTATTTGGTTGAGTGGCAAGATTTCTGGCATGCTGTAAGCGAATACTATCCAACCTCTTTCTTATGCCAATGATAGACTCAATTATACCGGAGTTGAGTTTCTGCATCGCACATGGCACGGAAGCAACAATTGTCTTCGATTTTGCGCTACCAAACACATCATCGATTGCTTCGTCGAAGAACACAACAAAGGGAAAGGGAAATGGACCAATATGAGAGCCAGGTAGCGAAAGCTTCCAGCCCTAGGGTTTTTACCAGTAGCGTGTAATGTTTATTACTGTCAATGACCGTGTCACTTTTCACATGCCTTCTCCTATTATTGTCCAATTCTGAAGGGGTGGCGACTAAACAACAGTGAAATTTGAATTGGAACAAAGGCCAGATTGCGAACAAAATTTGGTCCATTGGCGAAAACAGTATTCTAATTAACAGGAATTGCTGTAATGGAATAAACAGGCTTTCGCAAACTGTAGCGCTTAACTCCGCCCCACTTATCACTGCGAGCTAACCGGATTAGAGGTTGTTTGGGCGATAATATAGCAACTGTCGATGATATTTGGCAAACTCAGTGGTTTTAGTTGCGGAAAATGTTGAAAAGATGGCCGCGATATTGACTTAAATTGGAATGGAAAATATTTACAAGAGAAATTATTCTATTCAATAGCTGAACAAAGTCCGTATTCAAAACATTTGTTGCTCATAACAATGAGAATAAAGGCCTTTGTTTTCTTAGCTGAAGTTAAGGATTTGAAAAGCATTCACCATTGTCACTCTTATCTCTCGTTCGTCTCGGGTAGACGCGAGGCCATTGTATACACGCTAGGTAATTTCCTTGATAATTGGTTGTCACTTGTCAATCTTGTGATGACCTCATTAGACAAGGCTCGTTCCCAGACCCCCTACTACGGCTATTAACCCCATTTCCTGTGTGTAATGAGGCATTTAATCCCGTTCTTAAATCTTCTAGTCATAATAAAAGAAATATTCACTGCATAAACGCAAACGAACAGTCGTAAAGATTACAGCTTATACAATACTCCTGCTTGGTGCTATCCAGACCATTCTAGGTGCTTCCTGTATTTTTCTGAGTCAACAAAAAATCGTGTTATCTTTGGTGCCCGGATCAATATTTTACAATGTTCCGTGTAACGATAATAGCGCTTCAAGCTTAGACGTCTTCTCAAGAGATCTTAACAGACAACTAAGACTCTAAATCGCCATGGGATGATTTCATGAATGGCAACAAAAGAGCCCAGTAAAAACAAAGTCCAATTCTAATTGCAAGTCTAATTGTAATCGCTTCAAGACATTATGAAGAGCGATATATCCAACGCTTCTGAATAAATCAGTTCCGTGGTCACAATAAAGAGTGAGATACGTGCTTGTTTGTCGTTCTGTTGGCGCCATCGAAGACGCGGTCAGTGATAGGGAAATGTAAGGCCGATTGACACTCACAGATGCTAATTCGAATTTTTTAGTCTTGAGTCTTTCAACACAGAATTTCCGTCGGCTAAATCCTGCTTTGAAAAAGAAAGCGGATAACAATATAATATTCATCCTGGGATTATCCAATGGACTAATTGCTGCTAACTCGATCACTTCAAACAGGCCCAGAGATTATACAAAAGCGCTGCTAGAATTCTAGTTCACAAGCACAAGAAAGCTAAGCCTGTACAAACTGCTACACGTAAAGACAACGCGAATAGTTTGGTCTTTGTAAAAGAAACTGTAATCGCTGCCCCACAAAACCGATTTTCACCACAAAGCCCGCCAATGTGTTGGTGTAAATAGCAACAATAAAACAGGTGTGTGACTGGAGGCGCCTCGATGTCATCTGGCATATAGGAAGGATAACACACAGACAAGGTGACTAAATAGCTAGCCGAAATGTTGATTCAATTTTCAACCACAGCCGAATTAAAAAATAAAGAAAAATATCTTGAGGGCTTTCGTGAGGCGGGAACAAATAGTTGTTGTACAATCAGACAAGATTGATTTTCATGCAAAATTTCTATTTTTATTAATTTTCCTAATCTTATTCGGAATTGCACGTACACCTATGACTATATAACCAGTGTCTACTTTGATTTTAAAGAGCGGCTGTATTCTTGATCGTGTTTGGAACATCGCTGCCATATCACGTTCTATAACTGATAAAAAATATAAAATATTTGCCATGATCAAATCGTGAGTTTCAAGTGAAGACCATTCTGTGATAACGAGATGTTATTTGAAAACACGGCAAGAAGTACATGCAAGTGAAATTCACACAAAATCCTACTGGACCAGTTTTCAAAGCTTACATTTGCTAGCATTCGAAATGGTTATTTTCAGATGTTTTAGAATCACATTTGGCACTAAAATATTTTGCTGTTGCATGAGCTGTGGGTATTTGAAATTTCCAAATTTGCCTCAGGGCCTATGAAAGGGCAACTTCAACAATAATAATAATAACAAATAATGAGAAAGACGCAGTCAATTCCGAAATGCTGCATGCCTTCTTTCGAAAACATCTTGCGTGTTAATCCGCTCAACTATCATCGTATTTATCAGATATGATATGAAAAACCAAGTCTTGATTTTGAATTTTATAATTGAGAAACAAAAATAAAAACTGGCAGTTTTGGTAAAGGGAATACATTAAAAAAGAAACTGAATAGTTGTAAGACAACGCAACGGAATATTCTTCAGACACTCCGGCGCATATTCAGCGCTAGAAGAGTCAACAAAGACCACAACATAAACAATACAAACGAAAAAAGGGGAAAAAATGAAACTTGGTTTATTTGCACGAAATTTTGACTTTGTATTTTTTTCTACCAGCAGGTGGCAATGAAATATATATTGGCCCAATGATTACTATTAATAAATTGTGATCTTTCGAATTGTTCAGACCAGGAGTTTTGAAAAGTAAGAATTTGTTATTCGTCTCCCTTAATTCAAATTAACAGAAACCAATACTGACATTTTTAGGCGCTAGTATCTGCTTTACAGGAGAAAAATGCTGTAATCGGTTAGGCTGTGAACAATTTAAACCGAATATAACTTATAGAAGAATCAATTTTTAATGTTTTAATTGTAACTCTTTTCCTCGAAGCAAACTAAATCAGGTAAATAAGCGGAGCTGAATCGATTTGTGCGGCATTGCTTTCTATCCGACAAATAATATTCTGATTATAGTTAAGGGCAACACAAAGTTCATCTACAAAGAAGTAAGAAATTTAAAATTATTTTTATTTCTCACTTTCAATTTCTGTTTTGTTATTAAAAAATGTAAGCGAATTTAGAATTTAGTTAATCCGAAATAAATCCGTTCACAAAATTACACAATAATATTTTGATATGAAACAGTTGAAGACCATACGTACTCTTCAATTGTTCAAAATATTTTTTTACTTTTTACGAAACTGCTACCAACCATGGTCAACAGTTAGCAGAAGTCTTAGTGATTGCAATTCTAAAGTTTCAGTTTGACAGATTATGAAACTTAAAATATGTCAAATTCTCAAAGGAATGAACTATCTTATAAAAGCTAGCACTGATTGTAAATGTACCAGCTTTACTCTGTTGTTTCACTGAAGTGGAAAGTTTAGTTTTCCAATATAATTATGAAAGGAGGAATTCAAATAGTGAATTCAGCTGCGAAAACATCCAGACCAACCAAGCAAGTGAACTGACATTTGTCAAATTATTCTCCCAAATTTTAACTGATTTACACGAAACTGTTAATATCATTACAATGAAACTATTTTTCTGTTTTATTGAGGGATTTCAAAAATTATTTGGCTTCTCCAAATAATTAGAGAAAGACCTGCCAAGCTTGTGTCATATATCACGCGTGTGTTTACTTTTTCTCTGCAGGAAATGATTTTCGAGGCGGTGAAGTCAGTTGCAATGTAAACAAACAGTGTATTATGGCATCTTTGTTCGCTTGATTTCCTCCACTACCCCATGTGGTTCTCCCCTTTTGTATCTTGATAATTATACAAGTCAAATCAAAACGGAATTTGCATGCTAAAAATTCTTCCCCGACAAACTAAACATGCTAGTTCGATGGTCCTATCACAATTATGAAGGAGAAGTTGACTTATCGTTGATTCTAAACGAGACAGCGCTGAAACTTCACTTGACAAACAGTGTAAATAATAGTATACAAGCGATGAATACATTTTCTTTGATACGTTTCTATTCTCATTTCACGCAGAAATTAATGATCAAGATTATATAATCTCGGTACGAGGACATATATGTCAATTTTGTTTATTTTAGTAATTCACTAATAGTAAAAATTACACCAAGAAAATTTGGGGTGTATATAAAGAAATTAGAGCGGGAGTGAGGAATATTATTTTCTGAATTTTATACAACTTTACTCAGATTGGCCTTTAATATATTCTTATTTAAATGCTTCATTTGAACAATAGCTTGTCCTGTGTTTTTAAAGATTTTAAATTTTTCTTGACATTTTTAAAACATTTAAAGTACAAACATAGCGACTATTTTAGCCAACCGACAAGAAAACTACTACATTACTTTTGAGGTCACCAAACACGATAGACCGTGATAGCGCACGGTAATATATCATGGTATATACTGACTCAGCGTGGGTAATCTGAACTATTAATTATGCCCAAAGCTAGAATTGCTTTCTTGACTGAAACCCAAAGTGATAGTTTTATATTTGACATATTCTTAAAACGTGGGTAGTTTGGATATGTAATACAAAAATTGGCTGCAAAGAAATACACCGAAAACAAACCTATGCAAGCTAGATTGAGTGTTTGTTCCACTCGGATTCAAAGATTGTGCCTTAGGGTTTCTTATACAAATGCATATCTGGAGTCATGAAACTAGTTCATGTTAAGGTTCATTTCGATTGCCTTCTGTAAAACACTAATACAAGGCAATATTCGGCAAATAAAGCACTAACTGTACTATCGACCATCTTTGAGAATGTGCGACAAAAGTAACATTGATTTTAGTCGAAGAGTGCTGAGCAGCAGTGGTTTATTGCTAGTTTTAGTTTTGTATGGCTTTTGCAGTTCCAAGGCCGCTATTTTTATACGTATTTCAAACTTTTTCAAGATATCCCGTTATTAAAGGCAATATTAAAGTACTGATCGAGAACTTTTATATTCGAATGGTCATAGTCTGTGCTTTTGTAATTGTACAAGCATGTGTTGAGAAGTTACGACGACAACCCCCGTGATTAAATGTTAATGGCCCTGTTGAGACTCAAAGGGTCAACATGGTCAATAGTAACTTTGATCTGAATGGTCACATTTCGTGTTTTGCCCGTGATGCTCAAGTCGTTAAGACTTATGATAGACAATCTCGTAACTCACAGGGTAAATAGTAGCTTTCCTTTGAATATAGTCACATTTAGTGTTTTTTTTGCCGCATCATTATTGCCTTTGCATGCAATTTGTGATGAGAAGATATGATATCTCATTCAATTTTGAAAGGCCTATAAGAACTTGGATAGATTAAGGATTGCGATATCATCAGTCAAGGGTCAATTAATCAGTGTCTTGTCAAGAGCACAGAAAAAGGCATTCGACAGATGCGATTTTCCTACCTACTCCCACACTACACTATTTTTTTTAATAAGAACGTTTTTTTATAAGAACGTTGAGGCCAAAAAAGCCCAAAATTTAAGAACATGCTAAGAACATATCTCAGGCTGCATGAGGATAAGTAAGGAAATTTAATTGTTGATTATAGAAAATGGAAGAACCATTACTATACTGTAAAGTAACTGTTTACTATATATACATAGGTTCTTTGAGAAAAATATTGCCGGAAAAAAACCCTCTGTGTGTTTTTTTTTTCTTGTAGCCAAAATAGGCAGGAGTCAGCTGGCTCGACATCTTGCATTTGACTGTATTCTTTGTAAGCTGGCACGGCACGTAAAACGAGACACTTACATGGCTGTACAGCTTCCCGCGGTTAACTTTTCCTATCACACTAGTCACGTGCTTTGTTATTGGCACCAAGAAAATGGGGAAAAAACATCCTATTAAACCCTTTCACTCCCCGTTCTCGAAGATGTAACCGGCAGCACTTCACTAACCCCACGGTTAGTTACTACTAGTTTAAACATTAAAACATGTTAAGAACATTAAAGCTGAAATCCTAAAAAAATAAGAAAGTTCAGCCTCAGCCCGGCGAAACACAGACGTTCGTATATAAAAAAATGAGTGTATATACGTGCAAATTCCATATAATCAGGTACACGAAATTTAGCAAATTACAACTAACGCATTCAAGCACTACTGAATCCTTCATTTGATCTGAAAGCTAAAAACACCTTCTAACGCGAAGTGTCTTTCTTACTTTATATCAATATATGGGGTCAGTACATCAGGAAACAAGCTACGGGGTAGTGAATACTTTTGATTGTACGGTAACCAAAAGGCTGAGTTCTTATATAGAGAAAAAGAATTGGTAACCAGATACAAAGTTGCATGTACTACAAAGACGTATATATGTTATCTACGTTTACTAAGGGAACTCAGTACTTTTGCGTTAAAATAGATTTGACAGATAGCCGACATATTTCAATGCCCATGCCTCAACCTTTCTAATTACGTGTACGAAAGCAGTGTCGAATGTGCCTGTGTGTGTACGTACGTGACGTACGTGCGTCATGCGTGCACACATGCTTGTGCTTGTGTGTGTGTGTGTGTGTACGTGTATGTATGTATGTATGTATGTATGTATGTATGTATGTATGTGTATGGTACTGCTTGCATGTGTGTGTATGTGTGTGTACGTGTGGTGCGTGTGTGTGTGTGCGTGTGTGTATGTGTGTGTGCGTGTGTGTGCGTGCGTGCGTGTGCATGTGCGTGCGTGTGTATGTATGTATGTATGTCTGTATGTGTACATGTGTGTACGTACGTGTGTGCTTGTACATTGTGTGTGTGTGTGTGTGTGTGTGTGTGTACGTGTGTATGTATGTATGTTGTGAGTGCGTGTATGGATGTACACTTGTGTATGCATGTGTATGTGTTTGCGTGCATGTACATTGTCTCTGCTTGTATGGATGTGCTTGTGTGTGTGTGAGTCTGTATGTGTATGTGTGTGTATGTGTGCGCGTGAATGTGTGTGTATGTGTACGTTTGTATATGTGCGTGTGCGCATTTTTTGCGAATATGGGTGTGCTTCTGAAATGTTTCGAAGTGAAATGAGAAGAGGCGCGTGTTAGCTCGTCAAATATAAAATAGAACAACTTGAAAAGCACTATATGAATCCATAATATAAGCCCATGGGTCTGAGATTTGGGGCCAGCTTGTTTCCTTTTGGCGGGGGGGGGGCTTATTTTCTGGGGAAACGGGAGGGAAGGGGGCTTTACAGTTTTTAAAAATAAGACATTATGTCCGAATTGAGACTGCAATGCCATTTATTTAGTAAGTAACACATTTGGCATGGAATGTCATAAATTCTTGCAGTTATTAGGGCAGTCGAATCAGTAACTTGTATTATTTTCAGTTTTTTTTAAAAGCTCTAAAGGTTAATTTGTCATGCCGTGAATATCGCCAATAAAATAGTTCATTGTTGAAAAAACTTTGAGTTTCTTTCCTTTCATTATCTAAGATGTCAAACAGGAGATTTCGGTCATTCACCTTGCGGCAACACGGAAGATTACACGCAATGTCAAAAATATATTTATATTTTAATCTTTTTGTTATAAACATAACTAGTGTGGAAAAATGACAAGTAAGAGACAGCCCCTGAGGCTGTCCTTGAGCTTTTCGCTGATTCATTGCATCGCATTGTGCTTCTTATATAGTGAAAAACATTTCTGTTCGTGTCAAAAAGCGTGCCTAGCTGTATATAGAGCTATCACCTTTACAGACTATACCACGGCAATGTCCTCAGGAATTGAGGCAGATTCTACTAATGGTATATCACAATTTGGCCACACTTTGCTTTGATTTTCGATTTTTTTTTTAACTTTCGCAGCTAACTAAGAGAAGTTCATAAGCTGTGCGTGCTTTACACGGAATGGTCTTTAGTAATGTTTATCACGCAGAACACCCGGTGGTTATTATTTGTGGATGAATTGAAAGGAAAATAATCCCTGCTGATGGCCAACTCGAATATTTTTGCAAATGAAATGATTTTACTAAACGGTAACTGAATAAAGCTGTGTATTTTAATTATCAGTATGGCGACCTCCTACCGCTTCTTTAAACTGATTCGTTTTCATTATTCATTAATCAAATATGCTATATTTTCTGTACGCGGTCGTCCCTTTTCATAAATGAACATGTAAATAAGCCCCCTTTCCTATAAACTCACCCCTACCCCCGACACACATCCAGCCTATTTGTGTTATATAAATACTCTTTTTTTAATACGAATGTCTAGTTTTGGAGCTGAGGATGGGCCGAGAACAAACGTTCTTAATTTTTTTGGCGATTTCAGCCTGAAAACGTTCTTAAGACGTTCTTAATTTTACAGTTCTAAAAGCAAGCTGTATTGAATTACGTACAACAGATTTATATGACCGATATCAAACATGTCAACAATACTTTCGTGGCTAGCAATGTTGTTTTGAATTTGAATTTTAGGATACACTTTTCAGTATTGTTCTGTTGGGAATAGAAAAAGAATATAATAACTAGAAAGCAGTGTCTAGTATTTGAAGAATTTAAATTATTGGACATTCCGAAACTCACATGGAAAACAATGTTCTTAAACAAACTCCAGCCTTGGGTATGTTCTTAGCATGTTCTCAAAGTTTTGGCCTTTCTAAGCCTCAACGTTCTTATAAAAAAGGTTCTTATAAAGAGTGTATTGAAGAGGAGATTCAAAGAACGGAGACGATAAAATACGCATGCGCAGAGGCGAGATTTGAAGGTACACGTGCGGTGCCGCGTGACCTGACGTGTTTCTACTGGTGAAATAATAATTTGTGATTGTGCCATTCCTGTCCTCACTGGTGAAATAGTGAATTAAGCACAACAATACGCACAAGAATAACGGACGTGTTCGCTTTCTTGTGCTTGTGCTTATGCTGTGGTTATTCTCAGTTATTCCATGGCTGTACTCACTGGCTTGTGCTTATCTTATGCTTATTCTTGTGCTTATTCTTATTGTACCAGTGAGGACCAGGCTTTATGCCAATCACTATTACAACTTGTGTACGTGAAGTCGTGATCAGTACCAGATATCATTTGTAGTAGGGACCTTTAGATCAGAGTACGAGTACGAGATTGAGTACGAATACGAGTACGACTTTCTAATTTCAAACCAGTCACGTTTCCAGAGCCCTCACTCCTCCCTGTTGCCGGCCAGTAGAGAAGGAGTTCAGGGGACGAGATTGGTGTGATACGTGATAATCTAAAGCATGCGCACTAGGTTTTAAAAGTCGTACTCGTACTACGATCTAAAGGTCCCCACTTATTTCACATATATACATGCATGGATCTACACGTTGACAAATTTAATAAGCTCCCTCCCTCTGTTATAAGCCCCCTACTAATAAGCTCCACTGCCTCTGTTATAAGACCCCTCCTAATAAGCTCCCTCCCTCTGTTATAAGCCCCCTCCTAATAAGC
>JAOBYG010019899.1:0-12623 GCA_025403545.1 Epizoanthus stellaris | reverse complement strand
GGAAAGCGAAAGGGAAAGGGGAAGGGAAAAATAATTCGAAAGGGAACGGGAAAGAGAGAGGAGAAGGGAAAGGGAAAAGGAAAGGGAAAGGAAAAAGAATGCGAAAGGGAAAGAGAGACGAGAAGGAAAAGGGAAAAGGAAAGGGAAAGGAAGAGGGAGAGGGAAAGGGAAAGGGAAAGAGAGAGAGGAAGGGAAAGGAAAGGGAGAGGGATTGGGAAAGGGAAAATGAAAGGGAAGATGAAAGGGAATAGGAATGGGAGAGGGATAGGGAAAGGGAAATAGAAAGGCAAAGCGAAAGGAAAAGGGGAATGGAAAGGGAAAGGGAAAGGGAGAGGGTAAGGGAAAGAGAATGTGAAAGGGAAAGGGAGAGAGAGGGGAAGGGAAAGGGAAAGGGAAAGAGAGATGGGACGGGATAGGGAAAGGGAAAGGGAAAGGGAAAGGGAAAGGGGAAGGGAAAGGGAAAAAGAATGCGAAAGGGAAAGAGAGACGAGAAGGAAAAGGGAAAGTGAAAGGGAAAGGAAGAGGGAGAGGGAAAGAGAGGGAGGAAGGGAAAGGGAATAGGAAAGGGAGAGGGATTGGGAAAGGGAAATGGAAAATGAAAGGGAAAATGAAAGGGAATAGGAAAGGGAGAGGGACAGGGAAAGGGAAAGCGAAAGGAAAAGGGGAATGGAAAGGAAAAGGGAGACGGTAAGGGAAAGAGAATGTGAAAGGGAAAGGGAAAGAGAGAGGGGAAGGGAAAGGGAAAGGGAAAGGGAAAGAGAGATGGGCCGGGAAAGGGATAGGGAAAGGGAAAGGGAAAGGGAAAAGGAAAGAGAGAGGGGAAGGGAAAGGGAGAGGGATTGGGAAAGGGAAAATGAAAGGGAATAGGAAAGGGAGAGGGAGAGGGACAGGGAAAGGGAAATAGAAAGGGAAAGCGAAAGGGAAAGGGGAAGGGAAAAATAATTCGAAAGGGAACGGGAAAGAGAGAGGAGAAGGGAAAGGGAAATGGAAAGGGAAAGGGAAAGGGAAAGGAAAAAGAATGCGAAACGGAAAGAGAGATGAGAAGTAAAAGGGAAAGTGAAAGGGAAAGGAAGAGGGAGAGGGAAAGGGAAAGGGAAAGGGAAAGAGAGAGAGGAAGGGAAAGGGAATAGGAAAGGGAGAGGGAGAGGGATTGGGAAAGGGAAAATGAAAGGGAAAATGAAAGGGAATAGGAAAGGGAGAGGGACAGGGACAGGGAAAGGGAAATAGAAAGGCAAAGCGAAAGGAAAAGGGAAAGGGGAATGGAAAGGGATAGGGAGAGGGTAAGAGAATGTGAAAGGGAGAGACGAGAAGGAAAAGGGAAAGTGAAAGGGAAAGGAAGAGGGAGACGGAAAGGGAAAGGGAAAGAGAGAGAGGAAGGGAAAGGGAATAGGAAAGGGAGAGGGGAAGGGATTGGGAAAGGGAAAATGAAAGGGAAAATGAAAGGGAATAGGAAAGGGAAATGGAGAGGGACAGGGAAAGGGAAATAGAAAGGGAAAGCGAAAGGAAAAGGGAAAGGGAAAGGGAAAGGGAAAGGGAAAGGGAAAAGGAAAGAGAGAGGGGAAGGGAAAGGGAAAGGGGAAGGGAAAAATAATTCGAAAGGGAACGGGAAAGAGAGAGGAGAAGGGAAAGGGAAAGGGAAAGGTAAAGATAGAGGGGACGGGAAAGGGATAGGGAAAGGAAAGAGAGAGGAGAAGGGAAAGGGTAAAAGAAAGCGAAAGGGAAAGTGAAAGGGATAGGGATTGGGAAAGGGAAAGGAAAAGGGAATGGGGAAAGGGAATGGCAAAGGAAAAAGTAAAAGTAAAGAGAAAGGGAATGACAGAAGGGAAGGGAAAGGGAAAGAGAAATGGAGAGGGAGAGGGAAAGAGAAAGGGAATGGGAAAGGGAAAGGAAAAGGGAAAGGGAAAGAGAGAGGGTAAGGGAAAGGCAAAGGGAACATTTCAGTGTTTCTGTCCAAAGGTGCTCTATGGAGCCCTTGTTATTGATGGAAAGAAACAGTGTCCAAGGGAGCTCGTATTGTTGCGATGACACAGAAGGGAGTTGTGTTTCTATTCTTACTTTACTTTATGTATACTATAATGATGCTTATCTTAAGATGTTAGCTTATTATCATTAGCTGGTTTCAGTTACTTAAGGCTTATTTCCTCTCTTAGGAATATATCGTCATGGCCCATGGAGAGATCTAGAGAGATTGAAACGTAATAATAGTCAGTTATCTGGCCTGGTGAATAGGCTGAAATCAGTAGTTATGGGGGATAGAGCACCATCGACAGTCAAGAAATATAGCTATGCCTATTTGCGGTGGTGTCGCTGGGCCAAGAGTCTTGGTTTTAAGAGCCTTCCTGCAGATGGTTGTCAACTTGCATTATATTTGACCGACCTATTACAAAAATCAAGTTCTCCAAGTCCAATTATTGCAGCAGTTTATGGTGTTGAGTGGGCGCATAGGAAAGCAGGCGTGATGAGTTATTTGTCACATCCTTTTGTCCGTCAAGTGGTACAAGCAGCAAAGAGAATCCTGGCAAGACCAGCCCACAAGAAGAAATCTATCAGAGTCGAGCTTATCAAGCAGTTAGTTGCTAAGTATGGCAGCTCAAAGTCCTTGTCCCTGCTACAAACTTTGACAATTATTGTCCTGGGTTTTGCAGGATTTCTGCGATGGAATGACTTAAGTAACATTGTAAGACAGAACATTCACTTATTTGATGGTTACATGACTATTGCTTTGGATCATCTGCAAAATGACCAGTTCCGGAAAGGTCATATTATTTATATTGCTTCCTCTATGAAGAAAACACGTCCAGTTTCACTATTGAAGAAATTCTTTGTAGCTGCCAAAGTTTGTCATGGCCCAATATTTCGCAGGATTCATCGTGTTGATGGTGACAAGAAAGTGCAATACCAACCATTATCCTACTCAATTCAACATGAGTCATGCCAATGCTATTTTTGACCTGAAGCCATGCGGCGTGGAACGAAAGGGTCCAGGTATGGGTAGGGTCTTCCGGCCTTACTTTAGCGCCTTAACTTTAGCCTACACGCAGGCGCTTGGTAGGGGAGAGGGGTATAGCAAAATATAAAAAAATCATGGTTGCACTTGCTCACAACCTATTCCTATTACTATTCCCCCACACCGCGAGCATGCGTGCATGCTAGCATAGCTTCTTCATCACGTGACAAAATTGGCAGGAAAGAAGCTGTGCCTTCATTATTTTTATTTTTATTTTTTATTTTTATTTCATGTTCCGGGATGTTCTGGGATTTTCCGTGTTCCGGGTTTTAACAACGGCCCAATCAGAATGCGAGAATTGCATTGTGTTGTAAAACATATATTATAAAAGTCACATGAAATCAGCTACTGCACATCTTGCAGTTGTCGCAATTGTTGTCAATAAAACTTGACAGGTCCTTAGTTCTGATATTTCTTGTAAAATATCCCAAGCTGGGTCTATCTCTGTCACTGTTTTTAAGTTTAGCCCATAATCCCATATATATGGCCCTAGATATCTAATTAAATGTTTTCCGAATTTTGTACTATTAAAACGCTAACTACTAAAATCATTAATATTTATTAACTTTGTACATTTATAAGTGTAGCTAACTAAACTAAACAGTCCTTTTCCCATGGGGGATTCCCCTATGCGCAAAAAGACTAAAAATGACCTCCGACCTCCGCTTTTCTCAAGATCTGTTTCAGTCTAAAAATAACTTTAGGTAAGCTGCACATATTTCAAGACCAATCCTGTCACAATTCCTCTCTGTCCTTTGACTCTCTTGTGTACATTTATGGCGGGCACGTTCCGCAGATAGTGTATTAAAAGCACAAGGTGCCGCCTCCAACCTCCGAGATCCAAGGGAATTCCGTCAGGGTAAGAGAAAATTTGGAAGGAGGGGAGCCGTATTTCCGCACTCCCAAAATATTCTCTCGTCTCTAAGTACTCCTCCCCTTAGGGCTGCACTCCACAAAGACAAGCGCATTGCCATATCCAAAATTCAATATAACATTACATTTGCATTCTATTCATATGCTATATATATGTGAATTGTACAGATAGACAAACAAAACATTCCTTAAAATAAATATTACTCCGTCAAGTCCAAGAGGCATATGTGGGGCATTTGACCACAATTAATAACCTCCCGAGGTGGGATATTTGACCATTAATCGACTTGTGGACGTTCTTACAGCAATGATATGGCTCATTTGACTGTCAATGATCGCCCCGGGATCGGGCATTTGAACATAAATTCTTGTCTGAGATCGAATGCCCCGCATATGCCCGGCCCCATCATTCTCGGACTTGACAGTGATATGTGCATAATATGGTGCATAAGTACAATTGATATATAGCTAAGCAATCTCAAAGGAATCTCTGGTTTTCAAGGAAACTTTTCATCTCTCGGATACTGTTTGCCCGTCCCTCTTATAGCGACGTCATATTATTACAATATCTCTTGTAGAATTGAGTTTTGAAGGAAGGGTTTACTTACCATTTTTTGTTTCGCTGAAAATCAGCCCTTATTATCTGTAAGAACCCACTCCTTCTTGTCGATGGCGGGAAACAAGTTTATACTAAAAGCTGGTCGTGTGGTTAATGAAACCGAATTGATTATTCCAAATTTTGTTTCATAAACGTTCCAACGGGGTTAAGGCGCTGTTACACTGTGCAATGTTCTCAGCAACTTGTCTCGCAATTTTTTTGTTGCGCGCAACGTTGCACGAAGTAGAACTCAGTTCTACTTTTTGAAATGATTGCAGCAACTTTCAAGTGCCGTTGCAAGTGTAACACCCCTCCAGCAACTTGTCTCGCAATTTCTTCCCAAGCGCAATCAAGAGCGCATGCGCAGGTCTTTGTAATCGATTTCTCCCCAACCTCTCTCGTCATAAATCGTTGCAAGTTGGTGATCGCGTTGCACAGTCTAACATATCACCTCGGCAACTGCAACGATACGTTTTCAACCATCGCGAGACAAATTGCTGAGAAAATTGCACAGTGTAACAGCGCCTTTAGGTTCTCATTCGCGAGTTTGTGAACGGCAGGTACAAAACCAGGAACTGCATGGAACGGAACAGCCTAAACCTGGAACGGAACACCAAAACCAGGAACGGAACACATAAACCCGGAACTCGGAATAAAAAAACCCGGAATGCATTTTTAAAACCCGCAACACATTTTAAAACCCGGAACAAAACCTGAAAAACCTGGAACACATTTTTAACATCCAGATTATATCACAAAATCCTCTATATGCTACAGAAACACAAATCAAATCTTGAAATTCCAGATATAAGCATTTAAAGCTTAGCCACGAGACACTGTTGCAACAATTATACGGTGGAGTGTTTGACTTTGTATTGCATTAGTTTCTTTGTGCAGACGTATTGGTGGGCGCTCCCAAAACAACACGTGGTCTGGGGGAATTCCCACCAATTTGAAGCAGATGTTCGCGCCATTTTGACTTGTTGTCACAAGTATGGCAGACAGAGAAGATATAGAGGAGCAGGCGTAGCTCAGAACAGGCATAGCTCAGTCGGTTAGTGCGCGGCCTTCTGAGCGAGAGGTTACCCAGCTCCATTCTCAGCGACCTCAACGTCTGTTTCGACTTCTCTCTGTTCCGTGTAGCTCGAGCTTTAAATACCCTTAAAACGGAGCACTGACAGAGTGAGGGGGGTAAAGTGTGCTCCGTCGGCTTCCATTGATACCAGCTTTCAAAGCTGACGGAACTACTGACGTTAAATACAAGTACCTTTACACCTTTAGGAAAGATTTGATGATTTTTTGAAGATTATTTTTGTCGAAGCGAACAAGGGCAAAGACCGTCAGCAAATTACAAAAGTTCTGTTAGACGTGTATCTAGTTTTCAATGAGTTGTTGTTGATTACCGACGTGTAATCCAGATTTTCACAAAATAATGCCCGTTTAGGCTTTTGGAATTGTTTTCCAGGTTTTTTGGGTTTTGTTCCGGGATTTAAAAATGTGTTCCAGGTTTTTCGGGTTTTGTTCCGGGTTTTAAAAATGTGTTCCAGGTTTTTCGGGTTTTGTTCCGGGTTTTAAAAATGTGTTCCAGGTTTTGTGTTGTTCCGATCTGGGTTTATATGTTACGTTCCGGGTTTATTTATGCTGTTCCGTTCCGTTCCTGGTTTTGTACCTGCCGGTTTGTAAAACAGTTATTGATTTCAGTGCTTGATCAGTGAAGAAAAATAAAACCATTTTAATAGAACCCTGTGAAGGGACTAAAGGCGATTCTATTCACGGTAGTATTTTTCAATCAAGCTTAACAGTGTGCTTTGTAAGGACAAGTTACTACCAATTTATTAAAGGCAGCTTGCAAAGTCTGGCCTATTTTTATGATGTCTTTCCACATCAACATTACGAGACAGTGGATTTGGTTTATGTTCATTTTGAATGTAGTGTTTTTATTTGCTTGTGATAAACGAAACAACCTCGAAGAGAAAATGTTCCAACTGAATTTGTATGCACGTTTTATTACAAAGCAGTAAAAGTTTCCGTCGAAAACATGCAGAAGAAGGTTACTTCGACATGCCTGACTGTCTCATTGTCGGTTGCTGGGCAAAGAAATGAAAAAACCAGCCTTACAAGTTGCATTAAAGTGGATTTCAACGTCTGGTTGCTCAGAGGAAAATAGATCTTCTAAGGAACTAGACATATCATGTCTGACCGCACACAGTGTCTGTCAGGCGAGACTAATCTGCGGAACTGCAGACCGCGGAACCTGCAGAACCTGTGGAACTGGGTTAGCGAGGTACTGCCTAGTAAGCAATAAAGTTTGGTGCTCTTCACTCCCGGTAGTATCGCAAACGAAGACCCCGAAAACGAAGCCTGAAGACCGACGATCCCTAGTCTTTCTTTAATCTTTATTGAGCTTTCATTGTACATACAGAAATAAAATATAAAAATTTAAAAACTACAATGCGGCAAGTTGAAAACAGGTAAAAACCCAGCAAGTTAAGCTACCTTGATGAAAATCCCCCCTCCACTCCCTTCAAATTTAAAAACAAAAATAATCCACCATTACCCTACACACACTCCCTAGTCGAAAAACAAAGATCATTAGTCGAAGTCGAAAACGAAGACCTTAGTCGATGAAAACAAAGACCATGTCATGATATTTGTACCCTTTATAAAACAAGGGACTCGAGGTGCCTTCTCTCATTTCTAGATCGAAAAGAAATGACCGAAACGGAACAACCGAAACCAACGAGCACTGACAATTGCTCTGACTTGGAGGATATATTTTATATTTGATGCACATTGTCTAATGAGAAGTGAATTTAATTAAACAAATATGCGTTTCAAGCCAAGGATGCAGTGAGATGTGGTCGCAGCGAAACTTCACATCGATCAAATTGAAAATGTCTTGATTCAACTTCAGAAGGATACTGTCAGTAACTAAATGACATACCCAAACTTCAATAATATAGATGGCTTAGATGCCAACTCTGTCTTGTCATTCGGCTGTTAACGAAGATATGTTTTCAGACTCGATTATTTCGCTCCCGCGCCAAAATAAGAATTTTCTAGCTATGTTCAACAATATTACATAAATTTCATCGGTTCTAATTTTGTTTTCAGAACACTTTTTTGCACAAATAATATTGCTAATATTTTCTAACTAAAAAAATAATAGACAAAGGAAAAAAAGTATGTAGAAAATCATTTGTGACACTGAGGTAGTCCCAGCAGGGGGTTTAACTTTCTATAGGGCGATAACTCGTTCTCAGATCCGACCCAGCAGATCCGGACAAACAGATAGAAGGCATCCTAATCGTGTTTCGTATTGAGCGATTGTGTTGATCCTTCTATCTGTTTGTCTGGATCTGCTCGGTTGGGTCTGGGGTCTCATTTTCGACTGGGGTCTCGTTTTCGACTTGGGATCTTCATTTTCGACTTGGGATTTTCATTTTCCACTTGCGGTCTTCGTTTTCGACTAGGGCTTCGTTTTCGACTATGGATCTTCGATCTTCAGTCTTCATTTTCTATACTACCGAGAGCGAAGAGCACCAAACTTCATTGCATTCTCGGCAGCACTTCGCTAACCATGTGGTTACTCGTATTCTAATATTGGTTCCCCCCTTCCCACTAAAAAAACAGTGATTTCTGAAGATTCCACAGGTTCCAAAGATTCCGCGGTCTGCAGTTCCGCAGATTAGTCTCACCCTTGTTTGTCCCCACTATCTTTTATAATGACCAATGTGACCGTCTCATTGTCGGTTACTGGGCAAAGAATGACAGCTACAGTCTTCCAAGTTGCATTCAAGTGGATTTCAACGTCTGGTTCTAAACTCCTAGTATAGTTTCACTGTTTTAGATTAAAAATTAAAGATTAAAGAAAGACTAACTAATTTACGCCGAGGAAATGGAAAACTCGTCTTGTTCGACCAAACTCAGTGTACAAGTCTCTGACTCCATTGTAAGCATATCACGATAACTGAAACAACAAATACGTTCTCGTTATAAGTTTAACGTCCAACGATACACTCATCTGACTACATGTCGGTTTTCTGAAATTATAGACGCCCAGCTGTCCACATTCTGGGAACTCAGACGGACAAATCTATCGTTGCTTAGGAAACGTAGACTAGGGATGTCTCATCTCGACTAGACACACGTGAACCATAGTGTCATCCGTCCCACTGGAGAAATATCTTAAAACGTGTACTCGAACTACAAGTCGGAGCATTTAATCGCATCATGGCTTCGCCAAGTGGTGCCAAGAAACTGAAGCGCACAATGACCATTGATTTGGCAGTTTTGGAGATCTCAAAACAAGACTCGGCAATATAAATCAAATGGGACGATGTAGCACCAACATATTTTGAGGACTGGTTAAACAAATTTAGTCGTTCGTGTGGTGCAGTAAAGGGTATCATGTTCATGGCCATCATACCTGCGGTTTCAGGGCTGCTCCATCCGAAAACCGAACTGAAACTAACCGAGACGTATTCTGAAAACATACACATTTTCGCTCTTTGCCTTTCGCCACCCTGTGCCGGGAAATCAGCGGCTATCAGTTACGGTGTCAAACTGCCAATTGTAGAGATTGAAAAAAACGAGAAAGTGGCACTGATGATCGACGAATTCACAAGTGCCGGATTAATTAATGCAGATTTGTCGACGGTGATTCCTATTATGAATCCAAATGTGGAAGCCCCAGTGACAGTGTAGGTATCCCGGTGACCGGAATGAGTATGGGTGGATTTGTGCAGGTTCGCAACTTTCTGGAAAGACTCCTCCCAGATATGGCGTCTGCCGAAGATGGATTCCTGATAGCGGTGGTCAAACCCGAGGCTATGACAAGGGCCTAAACGGAAAGGTGGGCAACCGAATTGACCAATTCCAACCTGCAAAATTTGGAAGGAGTGTATACCGGTAACCAAATCTACAGGGATCATTCAAGTGAGCACGTGGTTTATACTCTTTCTGATGAAGCTAAAAGAGTATTTGACGCTTATAATGCAGGTATGAGAACATGTGAGAATTGACAGTGAAAACTGCATATCGCGTGTAGTCAGTAGTACTAGTAGAAAATTACTCTAATTCTTAGTAAACATTGTCAGTTTCTCTCAAAAGAAATACATTTCTTGTTGTGACTGAAAGTATCCAGCTTCTGTTCTAGCTTATATGCTAAAAATTTGACCTTTCTTAGACGTCAGTCAGTCACTTTAATATTTGATTTTTACCCTTTAATAGAGATGTGCGCATCACTGAACCGACGTTGGCGCGATGGGGATCTGTTTGGATGGTCGGAAGAAGCTTCAAGCGGAAAGGACCGTAAGAAGGTGCTGAGGCTTTCCGTGGTTCTGCATATTTTATACTTCTATACAAGGCGTGCTCTCTTCCAGTGGTATGGCCCGATAAATAATGTTATCGACGACACCACCGTGAGATAGGCCATGGAGCTGACCAAGTATTTCAGACTACAGATCAATATCCTGCGGAAGGTAAGCTTGTCACGTTTAACTTAGAGGAAATGCCAGTCAGTGCTCTGGGGAGAACTGCATTTGGATTCACAATGAATGTTGATGTTCAGTTGCGAATGATTTACAGCCGCCATCTTGTCATCCTAGAGAGAGGAGAGGGAGAGATTAGAATATAAGCGAACCTAACTGCCGTCAATGTTGACAGAACTCAACAACCATCGACTCAGAGTCCTTCACTCCCTACGATACTGACCTCCAATGTTAGATCGTTAATGTCAAAGCTCGATGAGTTGGACGTAGTTGTAAATATGAACTCAGTGGATATAGTCGCCTTGACTGAAACATGGTTGTCGAATAAGATCCCAGACAACGCAACGAGCATACCAAATTTTAACTTCTATAGGAAAGACAGGAATGATCCGTTTAAGACCAATGGCGGTGGTGTGGGAGCATTTGTTCACAACTCATATCCTACTAAAAGGCTCCATGATTATGAACATCCTGGAATCGAATCATTGTGGCTAACTATCCGCCCATATCGCCTGCCCCGCCACACGTCTAATGTTCTCTTGGGTGTTGTTTATCACCCCCCATCGTCAAACGCTGATGATAACAACATGCTCCTAGAACACCTTCAGTTGAACATTGACACTTTCCTTACGGATCATCCTGACGCCTTGGTGGTTGTAACAGGTGATTTTAACCCCAGCAGTACAAATTTGAGCGTTCAATCCTTCACTCGTCATCTTGGCCTTTCACAGCTCATAAAATGCAAGACTAGGGATACAGGTGTTTTAGACCTATGCTTTGTGAACAAGCCTAAACTTTTTGATAAACCCAAGCAACTACCAAAGATCGGGCGTAGTGATCACTATCCAATTTTAATCAAGCCTGCAGTTTTGTTGAGAACCAAAGCAAGGGCAATGCAAAAACCGGCCCAGTATAGACGTGAGATGAGAGAAAGTAATATCAGGGACCTTGGTAACTGGATCACTAATAAGAACTGGAACGATGTGTATAGAATAGAAGACTGTGGTGAAAAGTACAATCTGTTTCATACTGTTTTCTTAGATGCCATTGAGAAGTTTTGCCCTCTAAAGAGGTGTAAGACTGCCCCAGAGGACAAACCCTGGGTTACATCACGTCTCAAGAGACTCATAAAGAAAAGACAGAAGGCCTTTTGTAAGTTTGGCAAGTCTTCAGCCCAATTTAAACACATTAGGGACGAGGTTAGAATGGAGATTGCAAATTCGAAGTCCACTTATTATGCTAATAGGATAATGCATCTCAAAGAGGGTAATGTATCCCAGTGGTGGAGAGAGACCAAGAAGTTGGGTGGTGTGAAAAAGAACAACACTGAGTGGTACCACCAACTCATTGATGACCAAGAAGGCCTACCAAACTTAACCGAAAGGGTCAACGATTTCTTTGTCGGTCTGACTTCCGGGTTTAAACCACTATCACCCCCAGATGACCACATCGAATTGGAAGTCCCTGTTGAGTTTTTAATTACTGAAGTAGAGTGCTATAAAGAACTGAGCGCGGTCAAATGCAACAAATCCTCAGGTCCAGACTTGATCCCGAATAGGATAATAAAAGAATTTGCATTTGAACTGGCACCAGTTGTGTGTAACATATACAATACATCAATGCTACAGGGTGCTGTCCCACTCCAGCTTAAGCAGTCTATTGTATCACCTATCCCCAAGTGCACGCCACCCAAAGCTATCGAACAAGACTTACGACCGATATCTCTGACGCCTCAAATATCTAAGGTCATGGAGGGTTTTATGTTGAAGCCACTGTCTAAACATCTGCGGGAAAAATTGGATCGCTTGCAGTTCGCTACAAAGGGTCGTTCTACCACCCAAGCCCTAGTGTACTTCCTACACAACATATTAGAGGCCCTTGACCGTGGCAACTCCTCAGTACGTGCCTTCTTTGCTGACTTCAGCAAGGGTTTCGATCTGGTCGACCATAACGTGCTGTGTGGGGAGATGGCGCGGCTTGAGATCCACCCCGTGCTGATCAGATGGATCAAATCCTTCTTAACTAATCGATCACAGTGCGTGCGTATTGACGGTGTCATTTCACAGTTTAAGCCGCTAAATGGAGGAATACCGCAAGGAACTAAGCTAGGCCCCATACTTTTTGCTATATTAGTAAACTCTTTAGTGGATGATTGGAACTTTAGAATTAAATACGTAGATGATTTGTCGGTGGCTGAAGTAGTCCCTCGATGTTCACCTAGTGTTTTGCCATATATTGTTGACGATATTCATCGATTTGCCAGTGTTAGAGGCATGCGTCTTAATCCCAAAAAATGCAAGGAGATATTTTTTAACACATTACAATATCGCCTCCCTATACAGTCCCCATTGTTCGTTGGCAATTTCCCTATTGAGATAGTTCAGTCTTTTAAGCTCTTAGGTATCCATTTTAGTAGTGATCTATCTTGGTCTACACATTGTGAATATATTATTAAGAAAGCCACTAAACGTCTCTATATTCTACGGCAATTACGTAAAGCCAACTATTGCCCCAAAGAACTAGTATCTGTATATTGTACGATTGTCAGACCTGTTATGGAGTACGCCGCCCCTGTTTGGGCTGCTCTCCCCTTATATCTGAGTGACAACATCGAAGCTGTGCAGCGAAGGGCAACGCGTATAATTTATGGGCC
>JAOBYG010019788.1:0-12626 GCA_025403545.1 Epizoanthus stellaris | reverse complement strand
GACTTACCGTAATTTCTCTATTAAGCCCCCCCTTTTTGAAGCCAGAATTATATTAAGCCCCCCCCCTCCCTCAACTAGAAATAAATAAGCCCCCCGGTGGGCTAAATAGAATACAACTGAAAATATACTTTGCTCAATGAAGTAACATTTTCGTGCAATTGTAATGACCATTCAGATATATATTATTGTGCTGTTTAAAGTTCACATTGCTTGTCATTGCGTAAAAGAAATTATATTCTTCAAATTTGGCTCTGTAACCACAATCTTCATGTGTTTGAGTCTTGCGAGTATTGCGAGACATTGAAATCTATTATAAAAACTGAAAATTGTCATTCTTCTCATGTGTGCGGAAGATGGATGAATGAAAGAAATTGAGAGTCACGCCAATGATATTCTGTTGAATTTATTAAGCCCCCCCCTCTCTATTAAGCCCCCCCTCTAAAGTGCTTGCAAACAATAAGCCCCCCGGGGGCTTAATAGAGAAAATACGGTATTATTATTATACATATTATTATTATACATGTACATGTTATTATTATCAAATATGCCTGTGTTTAATAAGAATAGTTTATTTGAAATATCAACACCTGCTTTGCATCACTTAAATGATATTTCTATATTTCTACACAAAAAATTTAGGATGTTGAAGTGACAAAGCCAGAAGATACTTGCCCAAAAGTAGAATGTTTGAACTGCCACAAGCTTGTGAACATGACCAGCATAAAAGAACACCACACTATTTGTGCTGGTTCTTCATCACAAGAAAGTACCAATAGAGAATACTTGGAAAAAAGGTACAAGAATACTTTATTGAGAAAAGTAGAACTAAAAGTATTATTACGATTAATGTAATATTGTGAACATTATATAATTATATAGTATTACCCCCTTCCCAATCTGGAGCTTTACGTAATTAATAAGCCCCCTCCCCTCTTTAATACCCCCCTACCCTTTTCACAAAACTAATAAAAATGTCAGGGCAGAATACGATGTTAGAAATAGAGTTTTAATATTATAGTTTAATTCAGCTGCTCTTATAATTATAAAAACCTGTGTTTATGTGGTTTAAGCGATACTGCTATTTTTTAGGCAAAAACATTACCATTAATATTGTCATAAAAAAAATATCACTTATCAGAAAAAGCTAATCATGCAATTGAGTTAGTTTATATTTGCTTATCAAAACATTTTTAATAAGCCAGCTCTCTCTAATAAGCTCTCCAACCAGAAGGCCTGAGATTTATTTGGCCCTCCCCCCTTTGGGCTTATAAGAGCATTTATGGTATACAGTAATCATAGTTGTCTTATGTTATTCATTCGGCATGAAGCATATTTTAGGGTTTGTTACTTTGATTACTCTGAAAATATCCTTTTTATACTGATAATAATTATACTGGAATTTCTTGTGAATAGTTGGCATCATGTGCTTTTTAGTTGCTATAATATAATGACAATGGCTGCTGCAACCTCTATTTGACTGATGAAAATATGATAGATTGTATTTAATTGCAATCTGTGAGTGTGCTGGGGAAGGGGTCGATTCGTTGCATATAAGGAAGCTGGGAGTGGTGGGATAGGGTTATACTATATTGTGTGGAAAATTAGGGGCGGGGTGGTGGGGATAGAGATCTATTTGTTAGTTTATTTTTTCTTATGTGTAAATATTTTAGGTACATGTCCAATTTTTAACAAGTTTTTTTACCAGCTCCTGTGTGCTTGTACTGTATCAGTGAGTGTTGCTGGAACTTTGTTCATCTGGTAAGATACGGTTAGTTGCATTCTCAGAAATAAAATGTATTCAAATATATTGTAAATTATATTTATTTCATTTTTGTAGCAGCTGTTTTGGAAGTCAGAAGATGCATTCTAACACAGAAAATAAAGGTGTGTATTATAAAACATTATACAGTACATAATACACTTGGATTGCTTCAGTCGATTATTATCAATTTAATTTGTATAACGAAAAAAATTTAATGGGGTTGTTCTTTAAAACAGTAAACAAAAAACTTGCCAAAGCCATGCTTATTAAAAGTGTGTAATGTAAACATAAAGCATCATTTTTATAAAGTTTTTAACCCTTTTTTACTTGTGTTTATCCCTAGATGAATTAATATTGAAGCAGATGTTTCCAGACATCCCTGTAAAAGACATTAAAGTTGCACTGGAAGCAGCCATGGGGGATGTAGAAAAAGTAGCAGAGGTCATTCTCCAGAAAGACACAGAAAGTAAATAAATTGTGTTTATATACAAACATGCTTTGTTCGAAAAATTATCATGTAGGGTATGACTCACTCTGGTCAATAACTACATAAATAATTATTTAAGCCAGTTTGTTCAATAAAAATCTGAACAGTTTTCATTGCAAAAACCAGACCATCATAGATATTTAACAATTAGAATACGAGCTCATTCTATCATTCGCCGATAGAAATTAAGAGCGAGTATTCTAATTGTTTTAGTAGAAATCTCTGGAGAATAAATAACAGAACTACGATAATTTTAGATAAATAAAGTTTTAATTTCTACAAACAATTCATATTGATGATACACAGTTTTTGAGTGCAGGTGTGCTCGACAGTCAAATTTATTTTTTTCTTACCTTCGAAAATTTTTACACCATATTTTGTTGCTGCTTTTGTTTTATCTGGAACTGTTTTGTCAATTAGAAGCTTCAAATCAACTTCAAGAACGACTGAAAATCGAGAACTGTAGACGCCATATTGGATCTCACAGACACTTATCTATCAGATTACAGCATTTGCGATAGATATTGACTAGATTTCTACTAAAAGTTAATGATATATAATAAAAATCCAAAAGAATTAGTGTAAAATAGTGTTATGTATGACTGTATAAAATAAATTTCCAACCCCAACCCAAGGCCAGCTGATGGAAAAAGTCTTGGGTGTGGGTTTCTCTCCCCCTCACCCACCTTTCCTGACCTTTTGCTTTTTCAAAAACAGCACAAATTTTAACATGATTTCAAGCAACAAACTATAAAAAAACAAATAAAACGTGAGATGATGATAAAGATGGCAATAATGACTATTGGAAATAAAGAAATAGCTGTTGTATTCAAATAAGTTCTAATAATTCAATAATTCAATAATTGTACTTGAATGGATGCTCCTAGAAATTGTGGAAAATTAAGTATGTA
Organism: Epizoanthus stellaris; assembly: GCA_025403545.1. Lineage (NCBI taxonomy): Eukaryota > Metazoa > Cnidaria > Anthozoa > Zoantharia > Epizoanthidae > Epizoanthus > Epizoanthus stellaris. The sequence goes on along the minus strand of JAOBYG010019788.1, from coordinate 9,466 downwards.
AATCCTTAGGGCTTTCATTTAAACAGTAATGGTTAAACCTTAAGGACAAATTCATTATTATTAAATTTGTTGTCACCCACACATCCAAACTAATTATGTCACTACTAATGGAATAGATTAGTGCTACCTTTAACTCCGACTTAATTATTTCATCAAATGTAGGTGACCAGGTAGCTGCAGAAGATGATGATGAGATACTAATGTATAGTGTGTGTGAAGAGAGATCTAGACCTCATCATCAAAGCAGTGATAGTGGATCGCATGATGTTTCAATTGAAGCGAACCCCAACAAAGGTATTCACATATTATGTTTAGCTGACAAGAACACAGATTTTATTTCATAATTGCTTGTTAAAATTAAATTATTGCAGCATCATTTCAAGTTTATCAGGGTTTCCCTGGTATGAAGAGTGGCTGTCAGATTTCTTTTGTTCAACTCATCCTTAATGGTGGCAGTCTTTTTGGCACATCTTTGGCTAAATTGCATATTGCTTTTTTACAGTCATGTATTTCTCCAATTCCCTTTGTATTTGCAAAATAATATCCTTTCGATTTCAGTGTCCTTGAGCTTCACGCTTCCTGTTTTGTTTTGGCTGTAAACTTACAAGGCAAACACTTGTACATGTTGTTAGATTAGGTGTAAGTTTATTAGTTTTGCCTGTATATTAGCTGCAATTAGTGGTGATCAATGTTTTAAGTGATTTCCATCTCCTAGTTCAACTTGTACTTGAGCACATGCACTTATGATGATTATTGTCAATCAGTTATTGACTTAATTTCATTCAATTATAAGGTTAATGTCCAATAACACAAACATAATATGTATATTAACTATGCAATAACATGAAGCAAACTATATTAATAGTAAATGTGTCGCATGCCCCAGGTTTTGGCATGTGAGCTGAGATTTGATCAATCTCAAATGACTCAGGGTTTTTTCTCAGGGTATGACATGTTATTGAGATACAAATAAATACTAAAATAAATTTATTTAATATTTACTTGCTTGTTTATATTATATAAATGAATTTATTTATTTATATACTTAGAACTTCAAAGCAGCCTGTTTAACAAAATTAATTTTTTACTTGCTTTTGTTACAGAATCAACGTTATCTTCCATTCTGGCCGAACTTAAAGGCAAGATGTCAGGCCCTACTTTAAGAATAACAGTGGAGGATGAATCCAGTGTTCTAATGGAAGCTCTGCCAGTTTATAAAAACCCTGACTTTGATGCCTCTCGTCCATTGAGAATTAAATTTACTGGGCAACCTGCCATAGACTCGGGGGGCCCAAGTCGAGATTTTTTTACCAAACTGTTTGATGAACTTTCCACCTCAAATGGAACAACTGCACCTGCACTGTTTGAAGGCCCACAGGGAAGACTTATGCCAACCTACAGTGCCAGTATAGTGTATTCAGGCATCATGAAGGCAGTTGGCAAAATGATTGCCCATTCCATCGCTCAATGTGGAGTTGGTTTCCCAGTGCTATCCCCAGTGTGCTACTGGTATCTGATTACTGAGGATGTCAGCAAGGCAATCAGCTATGCCAACAGTTCCGATGTGAGGGACATTGGATATTCAGACCTCATTAGGAGGGTAAACAAAGATTTAACAATTGGATGTACAGTATACTATGTTTGGTGCAGACATCTACATAAAATACTCCTTACCAGTAATTATACAACTATGAAAACACTCTATAGTACCCCATGGATTAACAAGCATTTAATTATAAAGGTCAAATTGAAAGTCAGAGTCATAAATTATTTAGCATTCTCCATATACTAGGGTAAGGGAAAATTAATCAAATGTTTACTATACACATTTACCTAAATCAGCAAAAGGAAGCCCTACGTTTCCTGCAATTCTCAGTGTCAGACCCCAACATGGATTTTTGTTACTCAAAGTTACTCAAAGACTGACTTGAAAGCAGGAGTGCAACCTGGCCAGCACTGACCCGCTGGACAGAGATGCATGGAGGGCTGAAGTATGACAAAGCCGCCTGCTGCCTACCCCGAACCCTGGGATGCCTGCATCAGATGAAAACTAATCTCCGGATCAGACAAAGTTTTTGTATTACTTATTTTAGAGATCACAGTTTAACCATGAGCATGCAAATACGGTTTAAAATAGCTATATATTTTTTATGGCTCACATTTTCTTTATAATTTGTGACGTGTGCATTTATCTCAGGAAAAGGTTTTATTTCTTATTTGTGAATGATACCCCATGTTAAATTAAACATTTTCAGTTATTAAATTCTAAAAAATTGTTTGTTCTTCAAAACAGTTGATTGATTCCAGGACAGATGAAGATGTGAAAGCTCTGAGCAATGACGATTCAGTAATAGGAATGCTTGGAGAAGCTGGATGTACTTCCATTTTATCGGTAATATTGAATAAAGTTTATTATTATTTTGACAACTGTGTAACAAATTTCTAGTTGCTTATGGTTAATCGACTGGCTCCTCAGTTATGTTGTATATAATATTTTTTTACCCACTGAGCATGAATGAAGTTAGCACTCAATCAGTGTCTTCATTTTGAAATGCAACTGTCCAACAATCCAACAAATGAACATGCACTCTACATTTGCCAGCTGGGCAAGTAGCAATATGGACAAAGGCAATAGGGCAAGTGCTATCTTAATCCTGTAGGTTGTGGGTTCGAATCCTGTCAGGGTTGGAGATTTTTTTCTTTTCTTGAGTGTTGCTTTGTTTGTAGGTGTTTATTAATGCCACAGATTTGTGAAACATGGGATTCCTGTCCCTAAGCAGTAGTTCAAGGCCGCATCTGAGTTAAATAGATTTAAAAGTAATAAATAATTTAATTTCAATTTTCTTTGCAGGTTGCTACTAAGCAAATTACCATTGAGAACCTAATGCTACACACTGTGTTGAGTAAAAGGAAAGTTGTCCTGGACCATCTGAGAAAGGGTCTAGAAACCCTAGATGTTCTCAAAGAGGCAATAAAGAGGCCTTTACTTTTTGAAAGCCTTCTCACTGCAATCCCAAACTGCATCACAAATGACAGAGTTAAAGCTTGTTTGACCTTTCCAAACAGTCTTGATGAAGGACGGCAACTTACCAAAAATCATTTGTTGCACTATTTGGATGAGTGTTCAGAAAATGGTGAGTGTGTATGTTTTCCTGTGTCAATTCCATATTGTGCATGAATAGAAATCCAGCGGCATTACAATTTTGAGTTTTAGATTGTAGATTATTCATTGTACAATATGTAGGTTTGATGTGTACAAAGAATCTAAGGAAAAAATAGTTATCATGCAAAATATGTAGTTTGCCAAAATTTAATCATTAAAGCCAATTTGATATTGAGTTAACTTTTACTCATTGAAAGCAATAACAAATATTAAAAATTCAAATACAGATAATAAAATTATAGTATTAAAATACTCTTAGTCAAAATTTTGTTTAAATTAGTTTACTTTATGCAAATATTTTCCCTCAAGCATTTCTAGGAAGATTCAGGTCACAAGTTCCTTTGCAGCTTGTTTCAAACCTAAGAGCCCAAACCCTTTTCAGGCTCTGGGGCAATCCTTTGTGAGTTGCAAAACAATAGTCTGGACAATACTTTCCAAGCTGTTCCCCTGCAAATTGATATTTTTCTGCTATATTCTCTTACTTTGTCCCCGGGGATATCACATTTAGAACTTACATAAAGTTCTCATTCCGGTTTTGGTTATGATTCTGAGTTAAGTGTCCCAAATCATTATTATAAATTAAAGCTCTTCCAGATTAAATATAATAAAATAATAGCAATTAATTGTTATTTCTCCACAGATTTGAAGGAGTTCCTCCGATTTGTGTCAGGCTCAACAGCACTCTTATCTTCTCCTAAAATATCAGTAGTTTTGGATGGTGAAGATGGCTGCATTTTTGCATCTACATGCCTCTTAGAACTCAATCTCCCTCCAACATTTGACTCTTACGGATCTTTTAGAATGGTAATGGAAACATGCATTGCCAATACAGGGCAATCTTTTAATGTTATGTGAATTGAAATGTATCTTTTGACAAGGTTGTCCTTCAGTTTCATCAACTCAGTCATTACAAGTGCTTTTGAGAGAGAAAACTTGGTGCATACTATTTAAAGTAATACTCTGATTTTTCTGTAACATTTTCTCCAACAAAAGTATTGTGGCAACCACCCTAATAGGCAGACATAACACTCAAACTGTAACAAATACAGACTCAAGGTATATTGGATGCGGGAGGCTTATTATAGCGGTTAAGGCATATCAGATTTAAAATATGCATACAGATTGAATTTCAAATATTAATCTGGTTCATTTTCCATAAAACAATAAAAGTCATAGAATATTATTCTACAATTGGTCATGGTGAAAGAAATGCTGAAGTAAATGACCAAATAGTTATATCAATGTTGTGTTCAAAGTATGAGGTATGAAAAAAGTCTCAAAAAGAGAATGGTATGAAACTGTTAGCTTATTTTTATTGTAACATTTACAAACTCTGTTCATGGCAAAAGGTTATGGATTTTTATTATTCCAAAAGAATATGAACCCTGCTATAACAATTGTTTGTTAATTATTTAATATCGTTATTGTTAAAGTTAATGTTATTAATAGTTACTGTTTTAAGGTCACAGTTTTTTAAATTTGTAATCAGTAAAAAATAAAACATACAAATGGCTTTGGGTTTTTATACAAAGCAAAATTCCTTAACATTAATTATTATTTTTCCAACCAATCATTTATGATTTATGATTTATAAATGAACAAAAATTAGTTTTATTACTTAGAAATATGTGTTTTTTTAATATATTATAGATTAGCAAACTACATAGTTCCAAGTTATAATAAATATATACAGATATTTATGTTAAATGTTGCTGTTATGTTCCATTAAAAGAGTATGCCGTTTACAGAAATTGCTACTGTTATCTTGTTTAGTTTGAACTTTAAGATCCAGTAATGGAGAGACATTTTCACCTTAGTGTATTAATCATTGTCTAAAGTTATTCATTTTCATTATCTAGAAGTTTTTCAACAAAAACAAAGATCATATATTAATTAGTTTTAATTATTTTCGAGTGGTAAAAGCAATAGTTTTGCGAGTGAAATATTGCTCTTACCATGAGAATAATAAACTTCATATCTTCAAGCCACCATAATTATAATGTTCTTTTTATTATATACACAACAACAAAAACAAGAAGTGATTTTGGGCCTTTCTATTCACTGATAACCTGTGACAACTGGCAAGTTTGTGCAGCTTTTCTGAAGTAAATGATGTTTATGTTTCACTCATTTAACTTCCAAGAAACTTGTTTCAAATGTTTTTGGGTTAACGTAAAATTTCCTTTTAGCTTTACGCTTCCTTTTCTTTGTTTCTTCATTTTAAAATTCTGCAACTTACATAAACCATGCAGCAATTTTCATTCATAAACAGCTAGTGTGCTGCCAAAAAGTTAGGTGTGACATCATCAGTATCCTCACCAGTGGAGATATGGAAAATATCCTTCTCAAGCCCCAAATGTACTTGTAGTGGCATATTTTCCAGTATAACACTTGCATCTATATAATAAAGTACAATATAATGAAAGGCCTGACCAATTTGAATTTCCAAAATGCACAACAGACCAAACCTAGTTCTTGAACAAACAAAAATTAAATTAGCCAAATACTTTTAAAGACAATTGTTCATTTAGTTAATATTTTGACAATTTGTTCAAGAATACAGGCTTTATCTGTATATTGAAAGCTGCAGAGATAAAAACAGAAAATTGTTAGCTGTTGAAAAAAAGTCGAGCTAACAGCTTCAAATTGACTTTTTATCGCCTGGTATAGTTAAAATGATTTATGAAATATAAGTTCATATCAATTCACTTTGAAGTATGAAGAATTCAATCTTTTTATGCTATCTAAAGTGAAATTGTTTTTGGCTAAAACTAGCATCCCTTTGTTTTCAGTTCTTATTATCTCAACCAACTTCATTTTCAATTTAAAAATGTGCTTTGAGGAACCACATTGGTCTGGCAACCCTGAGTATGTTTACAAAGATGTTGCAGTTTATTTATACATCGTCTGAATGAGACTAGGATTGTTCACAATGATTTGTCAGAAATGAAACAGTTTCAATAAAAATATCAACACCAAAACTGTCACTTGGTCTAAGGGGATCTATTGTGGTGCACATTTCCTGATAATGAGCTGGTTCTAGAGAAATTATTGTCTCAGGCACTTCAACTATGTCACAGTCCGTGCAGTCTTCTGCAATCGGTCCATCTAAATCCACTCCATATCCCTGGAATTCTTCCTACAAAAAAAAATAGAATTATAATATAAATTCTTGAATATAAAATTTTATCAGATTTTGAGCATGGATATGTAAATTCAGGTTATCCAATGCATATTAAGTAAATAACACTATATCCGAGTCTCTTAGATCCACCCTTTGGCTGTGTGAGATTCAGGAACTTAAAAAACATTTGGCAAGACTAATTCACCATCCCTTTGAAGTTCCCCAGAACATAAAGGAGAGGGCATGGGGCTAGTTGGAAGAGAGAGGACTGGACAGCTTATTTGGGTGAATGCATAGGAAAGGACTAAATCCCAATGGTTGAAACCCCTAACCCTAACCCCTAACCTTAACCCTAACCCTAACCCTGGTTTCAACCATTGGGATTTAGCGCTTTTCGAATGCATAGACCTTTGCCACGCTTCTGCCATCTTGGATTGAAAACGAGGCTGGGCGGGCAAACCACACCTTTTGCCAACCTTTGGCTTCCTCGTTTGCCCATTTTTCAGCAAAATCAAGACCAGTATTTGGTAGATATTTCAACGATTTTGAGCAAGAAGTGCCGGCCTTCCCACATGATGCCATTATTTCTCTGTTATGCCTATCCAGCCTCGATTTCAACCCAAAATGGCGGAAGCGACTGATAAAGGTTAATTGGGTAATGTAAAGTAAGTACTGTCCACTGTCCACGTAAGCTGTCTTGTCCTCTCTCTTTCAACATGTTCCCTTGTCCTCACTCCATTCAATTCCAGGGAATTAGGGCATGAATTGAAATTAATTTCAATTCTGATAATTTTAGAAGTGTTCCATCAGTGCCAATTGAATGTGGCATTCAGAAAACAAGAGTTTGTTCAATCCCATACATATATCTTAAAATATGTAAATTTAGTTTTCTCACCATTGTTTTTAAATTTTATCTTTTAATTAAATTCTAAATTTTCACCCATCTCGCTGTGACCATGTAACTGATACTGACCACTACAGTGATAAAAATGCATTTAAGTTAATTTTTTTAGAATGAAACATTGGACTCAATGAGTTTCCTGTAATTATAGCTCATTGGATCAGCTTTATATTTCGTTGGCAATTTGAGTAAAATACTCACCTCTGTTTGTGGCTCATACATCTCTCTTGCTGCAACATTGTCCGAGCCCCTAAGTCTGAGAAGTCCAAGGATGTAAAGTTGCATTGGAGATCGACTTCCAGAAGTTCTTATCCGATGCCTTATGTACCCCTCCTTCCATACAGACAAATGGCGATTGAGACGAGGGACATAAACAAAGTGAAGAGCATACAAGTGCAGATTGTTAGCAGGATGAAGGACCCCACATTCTTCTAGATGATAGAAGAGGTGGTAATAGATGTACAGAACTCCTTCAAATACATCCCTCCAAAGGCGTTCTATCCTCTGGTTGTGAACACTGCGTCCAGCTATCATACTTCCTCTTCCTGGTCCACGATTAGGATGTTCTAGCATGTACATTGAGACACCAACATTCTCACCACCTCGATCAGATCTTACTCTCGATGGCAAACCATATTCTTGCACAGCTTGGAGAAACATACTGAGGACAGAGTCTGAACGGTTGTTAGTGCTAGCATGAAGATAGACAGGAATCCTGGTGTACCCATCTATTCCCCCATGGATTACTATCCTCCATCTGAAGATAAATTATATATTTCAGATTATAATTATAAACATAGATCAAATAATTGTTATTTCTTTCAACATACCCAATTTTTATGGAAAAAATATTTTTGTTGTCACAAGTATACTTCATTTATTAATTTGTCATCGTATGGATATAGTGAGCCTGGCAATTAGCAGGACATATACCCGATGTTCCATCTTTAAGAACCAAGATAAGTGACCTGTATGTGAGTTTCTGTAGCTCAGTGGGTAGAGCATCTGACCGGTAATCAGAGGGTTGTGGGTTCGATTCCCATTAGGGACTCAGAAGTTTTTTATTCTGAGATAAATAAGCTTGTGACAACAAGAATATTTCTTCTATAGTTATTTCCAAGCTGTAGATTTATACTTCAAACACAGCCTCATGTATGGGTTCCCTCTTGAGACCCCGGAAGCAATGTCGCATAAACTCACTTTGACGATTTAACAATTGACAAAGGGGGGAAGGGTTTGGTGTCTTAATTACAGACACATTTTTTGAACCATGATGTCAGCTTTGATGATTTCATAACAGGAAGTCACGGAAACCAGTTTTTTCATCATAAATTGCAGATTTCTTCACAATGATGGTTAAAACATTGTTCTTTTTCTTTTCCTATGCAGTGTCTTGAACTTTTAGAACATAAAATGGTGTTTTGTATCTATCCATATTATATTATTTATATTGATATTGTCTTATTTTTTTTATCTAGCAATTTTATATCTATAGATATTAATATTAATTTATTAATTAATTATATTAATAAAAAATCTCAAATACTGAAATCCAACTATGGTGGCCATATTGGTTTATACTTATAGTTTGTTTCCTTTACCATGCAAATAATTGACAACCAATCAGTGATTGTTGCTATGGAAATTAATAACTGAATGATTTACTCCACTATAGTATATTACCTTATCAACTTATGGTTACCATCTATATGCCATAAGGCCAGTGGTCCACTAACACAATAAACTGCCCTCGGTGTAATGGACAGCCACCTCATTGCTACACCATCAGGATCTGTTCGTTGTAAAGATTCTCTAACCCTCAGTTGAGATACTCTGACGCCACGGAGTAACAGCTGGGACTGCACCCTTCGGTAGCCGGCGTTTGGAAATTCGGTATGGATTTCTCTTACTGCTTCATCTAATGCAGCATCTGTAATGACAGTCCGATTTCCTTTGATGGATATACCATGGTCCCGTAGGCGCCTTTTAATGGTGCTTTGGCTTAAGCCTAAGGCCTGGGCAATATCTGTAGTTGTCAAATCCCAGTCCACGAGATATTGAAGCTGTTCCTTAGGAACATCAAACTTCGGTCGGCCCACACGTCCTGCTTCGGTAGTTGACGGCGTTACGGATTCATCTAAAGTCCTTTCAACCTCAGACAAACGAGAAGTAATGATGGCCAGAGAGCTCTGCACTTCCGTGAACACTGGGGTATTTACTGCAATTCGACAAAGGTGTTGTGAAATTTGCCCCAAACGAAAATTTACGAAATCAACCA
>JAOBYG010019677.1:2409-12626 GCA_025403545.1 Epizoanthus stellaris | reverse complement strand
AAACGAATTGTATATTGATAGTTTAGTACGAGAAGATAGAATGTTTCTTAGTCGACACAGAACATCCAACTGCTTTCCCACTTTCTTACTAATTTTGGCTATATGTTTTCCAAAATTAAGGGTGTCGTCAACAATTACGCCAAGTAACTCTGTATGGTTAACCTGTGGCACATGTTTCCCTTCTGCAAATATTGAGATGGTCTCATTACGAGTTCTCGATAACACCAGTGCCTTGCATTTCTCAGGATTGAGGATCATCATGTTATTGCGAAACCATTCGCAAGCTATGGCTAATTCTTTGTTAAGAACACGTTCGACAACAGCTGGGTCAGGATCAGAGAAATACAACTGATTGTCATCTGCATAATTGGACGGATTTGCCTCGTTGATAAAGTAAAAGAAATCGTTAAGAAAAATATTAAACAGCAAGGGACCTAAAACGGATCCTTGGGGTACGCCTCTCGTAATATATGAGACATTGGATGTGATATCCTCCACTCGTACGCGCTGACTGCGAGAGCTTAGATAGCTATCGAGCAGTTTCAAGCTATGAGGAGATAATCCATAGGCAGAAAGTTTGGCGAGTAATAGTCTGTGCGGTATAACATCAAAGGCTTTACTCAGATCCATTATTACAGAGCCAACCACGCACTTGTTGTCAAGCGCCTCTTTCCAGTCCTCAATGAGTCGTAGCAGTACATCTTCACAGCTGTATCCCTTTCTATATGCAGATAAGAACTTTGATAGGTAGGGAGCGAAGTGTCGGACGAGCTGCCTTTCCAAGCATCTCTCAAATACTTTGTCTAATAACACGAGGATGGAAATGGGTCTGTAGTTGGATTTATCAAGCTCGTCATCTCTCTTGAAGATGGGACAAATTTCTGCTAATTTCCATTCAGCTGGAACACAGCCTGTATCAATTATAGTGTTAATCAATTTCGCCAATGGCTCAGCCAATACGGAGGCGCAATCACGCAGAGCGCGGGCAGGAATCAAGTCATGGCCTGTAGCTTTGTTTGGGTCTAATGATTTTAAAATTAACTCGATTTCAGTTCTTGAGACGTAATTAAACTGGAATTGTACAACCGCTGGATGTTTGTCTCTTATTGCTTTAATGCTAGGGTGATCATGAAGATCCTCTGCGAACAAGTCGCCGTCTTCAACAGCCGTTGCGTTCTGAATAAGAGAGAAGTGATTGTTAAAAATCTCAGCCACTTGTTTTTTGTCAGTCACTAAGGCTCCATCCTCCTTAAGGTGCGTGGTCCCGTTATTTGCGTTCCCCTTACTGTGCATGAAAGGTTTAATGGTTCGCCAGAACTGCTTTGGATCTCCATTTGCATCATCAGCTTTTGACTGGAGATACTTAGATATCAACTTGCGTCTCAAGGATGACGTAAGGTTACGCTGGACTCTGTAATTATCTCGATCGACAGGGTCTTTGGTCTTCAAGTACTGTCGACGTAATTTATTGCGTCGGCGTATTGAGTCGAGCAAATCCGTATTCATAAATGGGACATGTTCCCGTCTGATTGTTGATTTCTTAATGGGTGCATGCGCATCAAGAGCACTGGAGAGCAATTTCCCCCATGCCCAACAAACGTCTTCGGGATCGTCAAAAATATGTGCAACATGAAATGGCACATTCTCAACGTCAGCTGAGAAGTACTCCGGATCGTAATTCTTAAAGCGACGCTTGATAACAGTTCTAGGGCAGAACTTGGGACAGTGTGACTTTAAAACAGTGTACACAAGGTTGTGATCACTCAGGCCCAGATCAAACACTCCTGATGCGAGTGCTGAGCGAGGATTACTTGTGAAAATTACATCAATAAGCGAACTGGAGTCTGTTGTCACTCTTGTTTGCTCTTTAATTAAGTTAGTAAGGCCGTAGACGTCCGCAATATCCAGAAGCGTTTTTCCCTCTTTCGCGCCTTTCAGGGGCTGGGAGAGGTCACAGTTCAGATCGCCAATCAGCATTATTCGCTCAAACCGCAGTGTGGACCTAAGTAGGCTGTTGTTCAGTTCATGTTCCCATGTTACTTTAGCCAAGCTAGGTGGCCGGTAGGCACCAATAACCAGCAACTTTTTTGCTCTCCTGGAAGTCTGAACACAAAGGGCTATTGATTCTACTTTATCGCCCTCCAAGTCATTTACCCGAGTTACAATTAGCTCTCTTCTGGTGTATATAAATAAACCGCCTCCAAAACGATTGCGATCTTTGCGGTATAATCGAAAACCCTTAATGTAGAATAGTCTGATTGTATTGTCAAATTCAGTCAAATTTGCAATTTGTGATGGCTGACGAGTTAGAAGTAACTTCCAGTCAGCTTTTGTTGATTGACCAGTTCGTAATCTAAACAGCAATTCTCTGAACTGCACTTGTTCAGGGTTCTCACCCCTTACACGCTGGTTAACAGTCAATTTGACTACTTTGTCAAACATCTGGTACACATGGTAGCCTTGCTCTCCGATTTCATTTGATGGTCTGGCATGGTAGAGTGGATTATCTCCCACAGGTGGTAATTGAGCGGGGTCACCAACAAGTATGAAAGATTTCCCACCAAGAACTTTGTCTTGTAATCCTGTTGCTTGTTTGCATCGTTTATCTATCCACCCAAGTGTATTCTGTCCAACTAATGAATACTCATCTACAATGATGTAGTCGATTCCATCAAGGTTCTCTTACAAACTATGTAAGCTCTGTCCCTTCAGGTCATTGTGGCCTCGATTGGCAACAGGTAACTTCAACAATGAGTGAATTGTCACACCCCTTATGCTATAGGATGCCTTTCCCGTAGGGGCTGCAACTACACACCTATCTTGTAATAGATAGCGGAGGGCTGTGATTAAGTAACTCTTTCCTGTACCAGCTACGCCATTGATAATAAGGCGAAGTGGTTGTTTTGAATCAGACTCGTCATGAAAATGGGAGCAAACAATGCGATATGCTACTTGCTGCATTTCACTAAAGGTGTCTATATCTACATAATCATACTCTTCAACTGCATCATTTCTTATTTGTTCCGAGTAGTTGGCTCGGTCTTTATGCCAGTCATGCTCTGTATTTTCACTTTGGTTGTCAATGTGAAATGGTGTTCGAAGGTCAGATAAAATCATCCATTCTTCTCGAGTGTTAGCTGTTTCAGAGTCTAAAGGTTCGTCAGGTGTTTGTTGCTGCGTTTGAATCACACCCTGTAATTTACCAAGCCAATCAGGGACATGAGTTTGTGCATATGGTGTCTGCAGGAATTGTTACCAAGAATTAACAAAGACTGCATTTGACTCTTCCTGATCACTCCAAGCATTTTTGGGATTTGTTGTCCAAGGCTTATACCTCAAAAGTTGGTATTTGCAATATAATGGAAAATTTGGGCTTGCAGGGTTACTTGAATAAGTAGGAAAAATTCTAGGAACAATGTTTTTTGCTTGTGCAGTCAGCTTTCCATTAACAATTTTAAAGTTTGTAGCAAACTGTGCAAAATTCATGTGTATCACTTCTTCTGACCTATCATACTGCTCACGATTGGCATAAACATCAAGATGGAATTGTCAGTACAGGTCTCGTGTTCATCTGATTGAAAAGAACGTACTCTACGAGAACCCTCAAGACTAAGTGGGATAACATTAAATGTTGAACTGTAAAGTTTCAGTGACAGCAAGTGATGCATGGTTTCCTGTGCAGCATAATCTCTTTCACCAAGTGTTTTCATAACAACCTTTTTGATAGCTTTATGAGGGTGACTACTGCCGTCTGTGGCTTGGACAATCGAATTAAACGCATCTCTTAGAATTGGTGATCTTGGCTCACTTTTTGCTGCATATTTTGTGAGATATTCAACACATGCATAGTGATCGATTACAACCTGAATATCACAGTTTGTCTCCAGCCCTGCAAGTGCAATTCTTGGTTGTTGTTTAGTCTAGCATCATTTCTCCTGGTCACTATCTTTGCTCTGTACTGCACCTTATCACCTTTGCTGTTGACTTTTTCAAATTCCAACTTGGTTTTTGGACAGTGTTAAAACGGAAAGTTAAATTTGCATTTTAAGTCAGTTTCTGATTGTTTTTTCCTTAAACAATACTTTGTGCTACAATGTGTGTGGCGCTGGACAGTGTTTGAGAGATCTGCATAATCAGAATCAACTTCGTAATCAGGGATATCCTCACTCCTTGTTTGGCAAGGATGGACTGACGGTCTAACCCAGATGTCTTCATCTGGTGGCATCGGATTGACTGTTGAGTAAAGCCAGTCAACGTACTGACATGCAGTCTTAGCTGCTTCGTCACCAGCTTCAATTTCACCATCCAATTCTGTAGTGTCTGCACAGTCATTTTCATCCTTGTATTTCTTGGTTAAAAATCCTTTCAAAGCTGTCTCTGTAAGACGGCAGAGTCCTGGATCATTGCTCAATTTAGCAGTTCCATGGCAATGAATACTACCTCGTCCTTGATATTCAAATCTGTACCAATGCCATTCGGCATCAAGTGTATCATAAAGCCAGTGTTTAACAACATTTTCAAGACGCTGAGTGAAAAACCAGTCAACAATGTGAGGATTGTTTATGACATTTTGTCGTCTTTCATTACTGGTAAAAGTATTTTGGTTTGGTCCAAAAATGGAATGCAGTTCAAGCCAATGCATATCAGCCGATGAAAACGTAAAAAAGAATGTTGGTGGTCCAATGTTTGAAATGAGTGCTTTTAGATCTTCTCTGACCTTGTACCAATATGAATTTGTACCAGGAATGTTTGCAGTATACCTTGATACTTTGGACATAAATGTAGCAGAATTGTTAGTTTCTGCCATTTCACGCAGCTCATCAATTGTTAAATGAGCTTCTCCTGGATTTTGCTTCAAGCAAATACCACTTTGTTCAAGGATACGTTTTCTCTGAATCATGTTTAATGCCCAGTATGAAAACCGGGGATGGTTTGCGAAGCGATAAACCCATTTGCCATCACCAAATTCACCATACTTGATGAGATGTTTAACTCTTTCATGAAGGGAAACATCTCTAAAGATTGCAGGATTAGTTGGGTCTGCAATACCATCTGGGAATAAAGTGGGAAAAGCCATTGTTGCTAAATATGGGGTCTGGTACTCATTTAATGGTGTGTTTTCTGTGGATGGCCAGTTTATTGGTTCTTCTGTAGAAGACCCATTTGAAAGCTGGTTTCTTATTGCTTCACATTCACGTTGCTGATGGTCACTGGTGGGTAAGAAACTACTCATTTCGTCCGTTTCACTATGAGTATTATCATCAACAGTCTCAGTTGATATTGCACAAGTTTCAGTTGAAGTGGTTTCATTTCTACTCTCAACTAACTGTCAACAGATCTGAAGGAATACCATTTTCTGGTAGTGAATCAAGTGATTGAAAGTCTATTGTTATATCTTTATATTGGGGATTATTTTCAATTAGCCATAGCAGTGCATTGTGTACCTTTTGTCTCCTAACACTAACATCTTTGAATGTATTGTCACGACCTTTTGCCTTTACTATGATCACAGGCAGTTCTTTTGGATAGCGTGGCAATGAAATTGCAAGTTCTTGCACATTCTGTGGCAGATTAATACAGTGGCCAGTGTAACCTCTTTGACCACCAGGTTTGATGTAAACTCTCATAATAGGGAGAGCACGTGCAATCAGCATTTCTTCAGTTTGAGTTAGGCCCTGTAATTGCAAGGGGACTGCTGATGGTATCATAGAGTTACCAAATGAAAATGTCTTAGTAGTTCCCTTATCTCTGGAGCACCGTGCACAAACATAATTGTTTGGGGCCTTTTGTTTTGTTTTTAGTGGCCATGCTTCTTTACA
This sequence comes from Epizoanthus stellaris, assembly GCA_025403545.1. Taxonomy (NCBI): domain Eukaryota; kingdom Metazoa; phylum Cnidaria; class Anthozoa; order Zoantharia; family Epizoanthidae; genus Epizoanthus; species Epizoanthus stellaris. Next base: position 6,807 of record JAOBYG010019677.1, on the reverse strand, counting down.
CACTGAGCACTGATAGATCGAGTATTTGATGCTTTTATGAAATTTTGCAAGATTAGCTTTTGCCCAAACTTGCTCACCGAGTTTACCATCTTTAATGCTGTCAAATTCCTTCAAGTAGTCTTTCTGATTCTTAACTGTGTTGTTTGAATCACGAGTTTCACTTTGTAATGATCTTTTTTCTTTTTCTAGCCTGATACGTTTCTGGTGTTCAGATTCATTTGAAAGTCGATGCTTCTTATACTGCCTTTTCTTTTCCAGCCGAACACTCATTTTGTTTTCAGTTTCATCTGAACGTTTACGCTTTCTATACTGCCTTTCTCTTTGCAGTCGAAGAGTCTTTTCAGTTTCAGTTTCACCTGAACGTTTACGTTTCTTATACTGCCTTAGTTTTTCCAGTGTTCATTGCTACCAGGAAGTTCTCCCTTTAACTGATCATTTTCAGTTCTAATTAAATCTTTTGGCACTTCTGCACATTCAGTTGAAATAGAAGCAATGGTATTCTCTTCATAATAAGTTAGAGAATTATCAACTTCAGGAATTGCTTTCATAAACTGCATGTACAGGTACAATTTCAAAATACTCTACATTTAGCTCATCTGATAGTCTACACAAGTAATGCTCTCGTTCGAGCATACCTACACACTTCATGACAACAGCAGTGCCACAAGCATCTGGCAAACCCATTGAATTCCTGGCATGCGAGTCAAATACATAGAACTGACAATCCATACCTCTAACTACAGCCATTACATACCCCTTTAAAACAAGGAGTGCATATTTGCTGTTTGAAAAAGTATTCACCAAGGCCGAATGTAAAGAGAAGTACGGCGTCTCGATTTCATGCTGGCCACGCATGGCACCCTGACAAAATTCGTCAGCATACTTTATAAACCACGTTTGATTCAAGTTTGTCGGTTTTTGTGTCAAAATAGGCTCGAGATCTACCTCAACGGGTAGAACACATTTTCCCATTGCAACGGATGAGTTTTCATTCACAGTCACTACAACGGGTGATGCATTCGATATCTCATCTTCGCAAGGATGGTTCAGATTACAAGCACGAACTTCGAACGGCCATTCCGCAACATTTGGCAAGTCCAAAACTGACAATGATTCAGTGTCAGGATTAGCAACCGCAGATCGATCTAGATCGATACATTGCATCCCCCTGTAAAAGGATTGTGTCAACTGTTTTGGTAGTCCATCGCTCGATGGGCAGTAACTTCTCGCAGAGCAAAGCCGACAGAGACATCAGGGCGCACTGCTTTCCTCTCGACTCAATCGATAATCTTTGATCAGCCTTGTGAATACTTCCACAAACAAATAAACACGTTCCATTCATAACTGAGCTTCAAAACTTACCTCACATGTACTGACAACGCGAACGGCGACGGCGAGCAAACTGGCCACGCTGAAAATAAGAAAAGTAAGACTATATGAGATATGTCGCAACGATTGCTCTCACAGAATTCGAAAATCGATCGAGAATCAGGCCTTGATCTACCTGGTTCACTCTTGCACAAATATACTTACCTTACAACACTGACAAACACAGATGATACGCTGCAAAGTGCAAATGAAAAATGGTAAGACTCTCACTTCGACAATTGCTTCTAGATCTCAGATGGCGCAAGGCACAACGTTTGGTGTCACTCGTCCTGCAATGTTTACTTGTACTCTGCCTGACAAATAGCTACAAAAGTAAATCTCAGTGAAAACTTACCTGACTACCAAATAAATAATATTTTTCCTTCGATATGTTTAAAACTAAATGAAACCCTGAAACATAGCATTGACCGAAACAAGAGCAAAACCAAAAATAAAGTCTTTGGGATTACCTCATGGCAAATAGCAATGGACAGCGCCTGATCGAGAACGAACGAACCATGTCGATTGGTCAAACGAAGACCCGAGCAGCTTCCGAGTTGTTTCGTTGGCAAATGGAAGAAAGACCCGACGCGACCCGAGTTACGGCCGAGCGTCAGCAGAAATCCGTCAGGAATCACGGACACAAAGCAAAGCTGAAGTCCCAAATAGGTCCTGCCTCCGCTTCGCTCGCTCCGCTTCGGCAGCAACAGAGCATGCCTCTTATGCTAACCTGAGGTGTCCCTGATAACAGAATTGTTCATTCGTGGCGTGTCTGCACCTGTCTGCATATCTAAGTATCTTATGCTAACCTGAGGTGTCGCTGATGACAGTGTTCATTCATGACGTGACTGCACGTGTTTGTGTATCTATGTATATACAGCGTGTCTCTTATGCTAGCGCTTGGGCTTTATAAGCTAATTTTTCATTTCTGTTGAAGGTTTATCAGACAGAGCTGGAAAAAGTGCCTGAATTCCAGGGCTTTGACGACTTCATATTCACCTTTCCCATCAGTCGAGGGCGCGTAACTTCTGAAGAAGATGAAGCCGACACAGTAGTTGGAGAGTTCAAGGTACAAATTGGTTTTAGCATAATAAGCTTGTACACATTGCAATTCTAAAGAAATAGTTAAATCTAAGAGCTATTTATGGTAAGAATTCTAAATTTATTGTTTTCAAATTTTATGTTTTAAACTTCTGCAACTTGTTCGGTTTCTCGGCCTCCTCAAATTGAGATTTCTGTAAAATAAGTTGTACTAAAACAACATTTCTACAACTTCAGATTTTGCACCTGTTGCCACCAAATTCTAGATTCTCAGAGTACTTGTTTTGTTATAAAAGGACCTATATTTTCTTATGTCCAACAGTATCATTAAGACTGTTCGGAGTAAGTGACGAATCAGGGGGGTTTATGTTTCTCAAATGCCACCGTAAAAGCTGAGAAACATACTGTGAGTTAGCGTAACCATTCATTTAACCAGAATTTTGTTATGTTCTGTGCATTTACTGCCAGATGAGGTTGAGGGCATTTAGGGCCGGCTGGCCTGAGAGAACTGGTCCTGGCCATTGTGTTGATGGAAAGGTCAAGGACCTACGCGAGCATTTTTTCCCGCCAAAACTCACAAATCCGCACACTGGAACGGGACAACTGAACAGTTCTATTCATTAGCAGGGCCAGTCTGGCCAGAACTAGTTTCGATGGTAATTGCATTCCGTTGATTTGAGAACTGACTGGTCGGGTCAGACCTGACTAATGGAGCTCCTAGATTAGATAATGTGATAATTGGCATGGCTATAGCATGGTCAAAGCAGTAACATGATTTATACACCCCTAATTATGTGCATGTGCCTGAGAGTTACCTGAATGTCAGCTTGGATTTTCTTGTTCACCAGGTTCCAGTCCCTTGTGCTGAGAATCATGCAGTTTCACACGATTATGGAAAAATCATGGAAAGTCATGGAATTTAAAATATGAAAAAGTGGAATTCATTTTATAAATTGCGTGAGTCATGAGTCATGGAAGAGTTGTTAAATTTCATATCTTTTCCCGAAATTGCGTTACGTTAATTTGATTACTTTATTCGAACATGTTTTATTCTGTAAATCTTTCATTTTTGGGAAAAAGTGGTTTTAATAATAATAATTCTATTATGTCTGTAATAGCTGTGCGATTTAAAGCGGCAGTATCATGACATAGCGCATGCGCACGTGATCTCTCTCAAATCCAATAAAAACAATGACAAAAATGATGACTAATATGAGTAACTCGAATGTAAACCTGTGTTTCCCAGTGTACTATTTGATCGGATGGCCTGCTTGAGAAGGCGATTGAAGCAGATTATAGTAATGTGTTCTGAAGCGAATTAGAACAAATTATTAAATAGCCCCCAAATGCATCGAACCTCCACGAAGCTACTTAATCAAAGGTTTTCCGTTCAGAAAAAGATGTTTCATGTTAATATTTTTTAGTTATGGAACGTAAAATATTATTTTCAGAAATCAGAAATGTATAGAGTACAGCCGTGAAAGACGTGAAACTGCCCCTTTAGGTCATGTAGTTTACTGAAGTCATGGAAAATTGTGGAAAGATTCCATTTTATCCTGTTATACTATATAATAGGTAAACGAATAAGGGAATAAGGGAAATTAAAATAATGCTTTTCTCTGTTCTTATTTAAGGGTACGTTCAGGATCTATGCACTGCCCGAGGACGGCTCGTCCGCTCCGCTCCCAAAGACAATGTTCACAGGCTTGCCTCCAGCCGAACCAATTGAGTGTACAGTCAGACTGTATGTTGTTAAGGTAAGTAGACAAGATTGTTGTAAAATCAATGTTCACAGGCTTACCTCCAGCCGAACCAATCGAGTGTACAATCAGACTGTATGTTGTTAAGGCAAGTAGATAAGATTGTTGTAAAGACAATGTTCACAGGCTTGCCTCCAGCCGAACCAGTTGAATGTACAATCAGACTGTATGTTGTTAAGGCAAGTAGATAAGATTGTTGTAAAGACAATGTTCACAGGCTTGCCTCCAG
>JAOBYG010019566.1:0-12634 GCA_025403545.1 Epizoanthus stellaris | reverse complement strand
GCCTGCTACTAGCTGTATATATTTTGAACTTTGCTACTGCCTACTGGTGAGTACTAAAATGATAAATAAATTCATTTTATTTTCAAGATGACTTTGGTGTGTGTTGTGTTCTTTCATTCTCTCCATTGAATTATTTTTACCCACCGATTTGACAGTGAATATTGTTTGTACATAAAATGTTTGAATAGCGACATACTGTTTAGATGTGCTAGTATTCCGGTGACCAGTGGATGTTTTTCCCCCGGTCAACAAACATTGATGATTGCTTTTATTTATAGGTATAATAAACTAACGCGTGTCGTTGTCAATCTTGACCGATTTATATCAGCAAATTTATATGATCGCGGCCAGATAACGTGTATGATTCGTCTCTGAATTTAGAAGCGCATAAAACACTCGTATCCGGAGAATTCTAAATAACACAAAACGATAGAAATTGGGATAAAGAAATCAGATTTTGTAGTTCAAAAGGACAAAACGTCTCACCCAACTTTGATTCACATCGAACTCCTTCCATCCAAACTGCAAACAAACACTTTTTTATGCTTACCATTGTTGATCTAAAAACTCCAGGGTATTAATGGTCAGTATAAAATTGCGATAAATTCTGAAAAGAAGAAGGCAAATCGAGTAATTCACGAATGAAATAACTTGCAGCTCAACTCACGCGAATCAGTGATTGCGAACTTGGCCAGCCCACCCTGCACGCAACAAACTAATTGCTTTAGCCCATTGTCTCACATTCCATCCATTTTTGTCTTGGCCTCAGTACAGAAACTTGCTCTGTGACGTCACCGAGACGAATACCGAGTGCAAGAAAAGAGGCCTAGTAACTAGGCAAATCTTTCTCCACTTTTGAATGTAGCTGCAGCTCCGTCACTAACAAATTTCCGAAGGCTTGTCTGAGGCATGATGCCTCAGATTGATATTGTTGCATACTTGTGTGCATACAATGTTGCTAGTAGGCTAAGCACCAGTCTTTTTCACCGTTGTGAGTACAAAGTTCACCTGGAGCATATTCGCTTGGTCGTTCAATTGATTGACTGAGAGTTTCGCTCTTATTCACTGGCTTAAAAAATATACTGCATCATTTCAAATTCTCTAAAATGAAAAAAGTACCTAGTAAGACTTTTTGGTAGTAATTTTTTTTTCAAACCTGAGATCTCAATTATTTTTATGGAAAATTAAGGCAAATACTGCAATCACACTACTATAGTGGTCTGTGGAGATATTTATAATTGACTTCAATTGGCATCAATGGACCACCATTAAGATCAAACCCTGTGGTAGGGAGGTCAAGGCTAGCAGGCAGGTGGGACAAATAGGACTTGGAGCTGATAGATCTGGTAAGAATGACAGAACTAGTAGTTGTATATCACAGATAGGTAGGGCACAGGATAGCCTGCTAGCAGGCTCACTTGTTATTCTTTGGGATGCGAGGAGAATTGGGGCGCGAGGAGAATGGGAGTTTTTTCCTCTCCCCATTCTCCTCATGTCCCAATTCTCCTCGCATGCCAAAGAATAACAAGTGAGCCTGTTCACAGGCTTGGCACAGGGTTGCTGGTGTACAGCATTTATTCTGATAAATGCCCAGTCTCTAATAAATGCCCCCTTCCCACTTGAAAAAGAAAAGCAATACAAAGAAAATTGTACTAACAGTGCATGTCTTGAATGAAAGTATAGTTTCAGCATTTTATTAATTTGCCCCTTGTGAGACGATTTGAAAAAGGACTGCACGTGGACTTTTCAGCCAAGAACTAGTTTACGTTTTATGGATATAATATGTAAGTTGTGTTCCAACTAGAGGTCTCTGCAGAGAATTGGAATAAATGCTTTTCTCTAATGAATGTCCCTCTTTAATGAATGCCCCCACCTCCTAAAAACAGGAACAAATAATAAACACGCTGGGCTTTATTATAATAAATATGGTAGACAGGGCTGGTATGGCAAGTAAGGATTGTATGGCAAATAGGGCAGACAGCTGCAAGAAATGACAGGGCAAATTGGGCAGGTAGGGTAGGTAGAGGTGGTATATAGGGCTGGTAGGGTAGGTAGAGGTGGTATATAGGGCTGGTATGGTAGGTAGAGGTGGTATGTAGGGTAGGTAGAGGTGGTATATAGGGCAGGTAGGGTAGGTAGAGGTGGTATATAGGGCTGGTAGGGTAGGTAGAGATGGTATATAGGGCTGGTAGGGTAAGTAGAGGTGGTATATAGGGCAGGTAGGGTAGGTAGAGGTGGTATATAGGGCAGGTAGGGTAGGTAGAGGTGGTATATAGGGCAGGTAGGGTAGGTAGAGGTGGTATGTAGGGTAGGTAGAGGTGGTATATAGGGCTGGTAGGGCAGATAGGACTTGTAGGAATGATAAGGCTGGAAAGGCAGCAAATCAGAAAATCTTTAATCACTAGTAATTGCCAATAGTATAGATACTAATCTCGGCAATGGTGGGCAGCAGTGTTTACAGAGTTAGCAAAATGATGGCAGGTATTAATTGATAATTGGTGTACTATCATCGGTGGCATTTACAGCAGTTGAAGGCAGACTGCTCCAGTTAGGTATGGTGAAAACGAAAAAGGAGTGTTTATAAGGATTTACAGAGGCATACAAATGATTGAATTTGAAATTGTGGTTGGATCTTGTTTGACTTTATACATTAAATTAATTCATGGAAGTAGAACATTGTGACATCGGCAAGTGTGCGCCGGGTTTGCAAGGTGGGCCAATCTAGATCACTTAACATCGCAGAAACACTGCTTGTTCTATAGTAGTTGTTGTGTACAAATCTTGCGGATCTATGCTGGACGGATTCGATTGCAGCTATATCCCTTGCGCTATATGGGTTCCAGGCTGTTGTTAAATGTCTAAGTACATTACCACACTGCAGACAGAAATGGATAGTGAGCAGAGCTGTACCTACAATTCTGGCCAAAATTCAGATTTGTTTTCTTGCTATGTCCCCTCCCCACCCCTGTTCAATGTTGAAAACATCTTTTTCTAATTCTCTGCAGAAGCTGCAATCATAAAACAGCATCGAACAGGGGAAGGGGGGCCGAGGTCTAGGGAAGAGATAGCATATTTTACAGTCATTTTATTCGTTTTTAGGCATCAGTTTCAAGCTTTTTTGGTCGGGAATTTCTATTCGGGGAGGCAAGGTTTTTAGTGCTGAAGGTGTGAGCTACTAGGAGTTATGGGGGCATGCTCACCCAGGAAATTTTGACATTTTGCTGGTCTGAAATGCTATTTCCAGCCGTTTCAGGAAATAGTTTAAGTAAAGTATTTTATTAAAGTTTCTGTTATTATTTGTTGGTTTTCTTTAGGGGGAAACTCTCCCCCCCACGCCTCTGCTAGCTACGATGAGGAAAATTCAAATCGTTTTTCTAATCTTTATTCACCAGGGAAGAGCTATCTGCACAAAATCAGTCCCTGGCTGCACTGGAATCTCAGTTTAATGAGCAAAAGAACAAACACGATCAAGAGAAACGTAGTTTGGAAGCAACACAAAGGGACTATCAAACCAAGCTGGACAAAGCACAGCATGTATCACAGAAATATCAACAGCAACTGGACGATGCCAAACAACAACAGCAAGGGAAGGAGCAGGCTATCAAAATGCAAGAACAAACAATCTCAAATTTAAATCTGAGGATGAAAAGCCTTCAACAAGAGAAAAATCAGATGCTTGTTGAACTTGACAGAGAAATAACTGAAAAAAAGAAGTTACAAGATCAACTTAACATCATTCAGAATGAGCTACAAAGAAAAGATAACTGTATTAGGACTGCAGAAGATAAAACATCTGAAAAAGCTGTAGAAGCTGAGAAGATCCGCAAACAGGCTCAGTGTGATGTGGAAAATTTGAAGTCAATAAACACCAAGCTGGAGACTACAGTGGCAGATCTGAAAAAGCAGCATGAGGGAGCATCATACAATGTGGAAAAGAAAGAACGTGATATTTTGGATTTGAAGGAAAAGTTGGAAGTTTCAGAAAAAGAAATTCACAAACTCAGTCAGCAAGTTTGTGAACACCGTCAATCTGTTAATCAGACGAAGGAGCAGAACTTGAGTTTGCAACAGGAGCTGAAAGAAGCTGTGCAGACAACAAATGCTAAAACAGAAGAATTGAATGAAGCTTTGAAGAAAGCAAGTCAATTTGAACAGAAATGTGCAACTACTGAACAACAGCTGAATACAGCTAAACTGAATTGCGACTCCTTGGAAAAAGCCATTGGTGAGCTCAGGAACCAACAGGGAAACACTCAGCAAATGATAGAGGCAAGAGACAGAGAAATAGAGAAGGTAAGACAAGCTCTCAGTGAAGCAGAGAACTTAACGAAGCAAAATTCATCAACTCACAATAATAAAATCACACAGCTAGAGAACAGACTTCAGGAGGAACAGCATCAGTATCTTATTATTCAGCAAGAGTTGCAACAAATTAAGAGTGAGTTATCAGAGAGCAAGAAAACTGAAAATGAATTCAAATCAATGCTGGAAGACTCTGCTTTGATTATCAAAGAAAAAGAAAATGAAATTTCTGGCAAAGCTAAAGAACTTGAAGAAGGCAAGAAGAGTGCAAGAAATGATCTAAAGCTTTTGGAAGAAACATACCAAGCATTGAAGAAGGAAAAAGAACAGGAAAATCTCGAAAACACAAGAATGCTGCAGCAGAAAGCAGAAGAACTTGAGTCCATTACCAGTAAACTTGAAAATACAAAGATAGAGCTTACAAAGGTAAAGGAAAGCATTGTTCACTTTGAGAACCTGGTCTCAAGCAAAGATACAGAGAGACAGAAGCTTGAATCAGCCTACAAGGAACTGTGTGAAAAAAGTCAAGAAAGAGAAAAAGAATTACTCAATGAGTGTGCAGAGATTAGGAAAGTACAAGCTTCCTTGATTGAGAAAGACAGAAATGTACAAGTCATGCTTGAATCGATGAAACGGGATAGCAAGGCAATGCAAGTGGACTACAAGAAAGTTTGTGACCTTGCAGACCAGAAGGCAGCTGAATACAGAACTGTTGTTGATAATCTGGAGGCATCGCAGAAATATGCAGAAGGGTTGGATCATCGGGTGAAACATGCTGAATCTTCAGTGGATGAGCTTGGGAAGTTGGTCAAAGAGTTAACTAGCCAAAAAACTGATTTAGAACAGCAACTGAGCCTGAGAAAAGAAGAGTTGCAGTCTGTACAGCAAGAGGCATCACAGACAAAACATGGACTAGAAAACATAGTTGGTCAACTAGAAGAGGCCTTAGCTGCTGCCAAGACAAAGCTGACAGCATTGATGAATGAGATGTCATCGAAAGACAACGAGATACAAGCACTTTCAGACAGAGAGGCCAAACTGCAACAGGCATCAGAAGACCTTCAACTCACTGTGAAGAACCTCAATGAAAAGTATGAGAATGCAATTGAGATTGGTACTCGCAAAGAAAATGAGGCTAATGAACTATTTGAGGAGCTGAAACGAACAGAAATGAAGGTATCAGGGCTGGAGGAACAGCTTACTCAGATGGAAAGAAAAACAAATTTAGTTGATTCTGAAAACCAGCAACTAATTTCAGAGAGAGAGGAAACACTCAATAGATTGAAAGCTAAAGAACACGAAATATCTAACCTTGTTGTAGAATTGCAGAAATTGCAAGAAAGTTGTGACAAAGAGCTATCTGAGGTTAAAGAAGTTTCCCTGGCCTTTGAGACAGATAATCTGAAATTTAAAGAGAAGTGTCAACAGCTTGAGTCGGCCTTCAAAGGCAAAGAATATGAACTTGTAGCATCATTGGAAGAACTGTCATCAACAGAACAAAGCCTTGTAGAAGCTCACCAACTTCTTCAGTCCAAAGAACTGGAGCTAAATAGCCTTGCTACAGATTTATCAAGCCATCAGTTAAAGTGTGATGAATTGGCTCAGAGCATTTCTTCAAGTAAAAGTGAGATTCAGGCAAAGTCTCAAGAAATTACAGAGCTGGAGAAAGTGCTTGAGATCAAATCAAAAGAGAAAGAAAAGGAAGTACATGAGCTAAATAGCCAGTTGGCTGCTCTACAGACAAAGTTTGATCAACTGTCCCAGTACACAGCAGATAAGGAAACCACTTTAGCAGAGATGACCAGCATTGTTCAGGCTAAGGAACACAAAATAACTGAATTGCAGGAGTTGTGTGAGCAAAAGGCTTTAGCTCAAGAAGAGTTGACCAAAAATCGTACAGAAGTTCTCAACCAGTTTGAATTGCTACGGAAGAGTTTTGAACTGAAGGAGCAAGAGTTGGAAAATAACAAGGCTGCTCTGAAAGAACTACAAGGAACACTAAGTCACAATACATCTGACTTTAAGTCCAAGACCTCTGAAATTTCCCTACAGCTTTCCTCAGCACACGAAAAACTAGATCAGACTACAGATGCCCTGGAAAGAAAACAACATGAGCTAGCTGCTGTTTTATTGCAACATAAAGAACTTGGTGATGAACTAAAAGAGCTTCAGGTCAAATATGATGAACTAGAGGCCCTAGAAAAAACCCTGCAAGAGGAGAAACAAGTCATGATTAACAAGTTAGAGCAAAGTGGGTCTGTACTTGAAAACAAAGAAGCAGAACTAAAACAAGTGAAAGAAAAGCTGAAATATGTTGAGGAGGATAGCAGTGCAACCTCTGCAAAAGACAGCCTTGAAATTGAAACTCTGAAGTTGGAAGTAAGTAGCCTAAATAAAAAGATTGAAGCTGCTGATGGCATGTTTGAGAATAAAGATCATCAGATTGAAGAATTGACCAATAAGTTAGCTTTATCAGAAGATGAAAGAGACTGTATATTGTCCAGCCAGCAACAGATACAACAGTCATATGACACTTTGAGGAGTGAGCAGGACTCACATGTAACTCGAATTGAGCAACTATCTGAATTGCTGAAGTCCAAGGATGTTGAGCTTTCTAGTGCTGTGGGTGAATTACAAGAATTAAAGTTGTCTGTGGCAGCCACTGGAGAAATTTCTGCTTCAGAAATAAATAAACTACAGAAGCAACTAACCACTGTAAAAGAACAGCAAGAAAAAGGTGCAGAACTTCTCCACTGTAAGAAGAATGAATGTAGTAACCTGTGTAAAAAGCTAGCAGAACTTGAGGAAGAAATTGGTAAACTGTCAGCACAGAAAGAACTCATGCAAATGGATTTTGAGGACAAGGATGAGTTTATTGAGTCACTACAGAATCAGACTGAACAACTGGATGCTGCAGTACTGGACTTAAAGAACAAGTTGTCAACACAAAATGAAGCCTCTGAGGATCTAGAAAAACAGATAGTTGCCCTCAAAACCCAAATGGAAGCAGCTCAAGTAGAACTGGAGAGCAAAGAGGCAGAGGCTGGGGAACTTGTTGTTAAGAGTCAGAATCTAGAGGTCCAACTTCAGAAAAGTTTGGAGTCAAGCACTTCACTGCATGAGGGAGTAGAACAACTGCGGATGCAGAATCAAAAACTAACTGGATCTTTGGAAGCCAGAACTGTAGAACTTGAGGAGATGAAAGATGCTTCACAAACTGAACATGAACAGTTGCAGGGCATAGTTGAAGAGCTGAAAGGAGCACTTAGTCAGAAGGAACAAGATTGTAAAATGATTGAGAAAGAAATTAACACATTGAAATCATGTCTAGATGCCTCAGGAGTAGAGATGGAACAGAAAGCAGACCTTGTTAAAGAACTTCAAGGAAAGACTGAAAACCTAGAAATCCAAGTTGAGAGAAACGTTGAGACCATCAGTAAACTTCAATCAAATGTAGAACAATTAGAGGCACAGAACCAAATGCTTTCAGGTAGTCTTGAATGCAAAGAAACAGAGCTGGAACACCTTAAAAACACTTCACAAAGTTCACTTGAAGGGTCGAAAGCGATTGTAGATGATCTGAAGAATAAATTGTCTGAAACAGAGAAGATGCAGATGATTGCCTGTACAGACATTGATACACTTAAATCACAAATAAACATCACACAAATAGATTTGGAAGACAGAGAAATCTTGGTGAAGGATCTTAAGGGGAAAATTGAAAGCTTGGAATTTCAACTAATGAAAAGTGTTGAATCTTGTGACAACTTTAAGACAATTGTAGAACAACTGGAAGTGCACAACCAGGAACTTGCAGATTCTCTTGAAACTAAAGTTAGAGAGCTTGAAGAGTTGCAAAGAGCTTCAAAGGCAACAAGGGAGATGAGTGATGAATACACCAGAGAGCTTGAAGCAAAATGTGTCAAAATAGAGGCTGAAAAGGATTCTCTTGTAAAACAATATGAAGAAGTATCAGTGAAACTGGAAGCTCTAGAAACAGAATATGAAAAGATTGATAGCAAACTGAATGACATGCAACAGGAGAAACAAAACCTCTTACAAGATTACAGTTCAACTGTTGAGTCACTGAAGGAAGAGAAGGTAAAGTTAGAAACTCTACTTGCAGAAACTCGCGAGAAGCTTTGTAATGCAGTGACATCTTTGGAGTCAAGTGAAAAGGAATTGGATGAGCTTAAGACTAGTATTGGCCTGGAGAGAGAAAACTTACTGACAAGAGCAACAAATGCAGAAAATAACTCAGTTGCAGCAGATACTCTTTACAAGAAGAATCTTGAGCAGCTTCAGGAATTGGAAGAAATGTTAAGTACAGTGAAAACTGAACTAAGAGAGACACAGGAAGAAAAATCTCAATCTGAGTGTTTGCTTGTTGCCAAAGATTCAAAACTGGAAATGTGTGAGAAGTCTCTTTCGGAATTGGCAAATCGAGTAAGAGAGCTTGAAGACTTGTTAGATGCAAAGGAATCTGAGGTTAGAAAATTGATTGAGACATTGGCGGAGTTTGACAATGAGATTGCAAAGTTCAAAGGTAGTATGAACATTGTAGAGTTGGAGAAGGAGAAACAATCACAAGAGCTCTCTGTAGAGATTGCACAGTTGAGGGAAACATTAGCTGCTAAAGAAACTGAATCCTGTCAGGAAATCGATAACAAACATCGTGAAATTGAAGAACTGACAAACACTCATCAGACTGAAATGAAGAACTTGAAAAATGAACTGAATGACATTAGACAAAAATTCAGTGACAAAGAGCAGGCTCTGGTTGAAAAGGAACATCGAATTGAGATGCTTTCAAGTGAAATTGAGACCTTGCTTTCAGAAGTTGGTGATCTCAAGTCTGAAGTGCTCAAAGTGAATGATGAGTGTGTTAATGTAAATAAAACTGCTCAAACTGAAGTTGAGAAAATAAAAAAAGAATTGACTGCAAAAGCAGATGAACTTTGCAACATGAAACAGCAAATGGCAGATCTAGAAGGTGAACACTATACACTAAAATCAGTGTACGAAACAGACCTGACATGTCATACACAGGAAAAAGAAAGATTTCAGAAACAAGTTGATGATCTTACAGTCTTGCAACAGGATACTGAAGCAAAACTGCAACAATCAAAAGAGCAGCTGGATGTTTTTGAGAGGGAACTCCAGGATAAGCAAGAAGATGGAAGTTTCAAGATCACAGAGCTACAGCAGAGACTGACTACTGAGCACCAAATGAGAGAAGAAACGCTGCTAAAGGTAGCTGAAGACAACGAGTTGCAAGCATCTGAGTTTAGGCGCATGAAAGCTGAACTTGAACATGAACTTGTGTATAACAAAGAAAGAAGTACATCACTGTTAGAAGACGTCGACAAGCTGAAAGTAGAAATCGAAAGCATAAGCAGAGTAAAAGATGACATGACAAGAGAAAGGGACAACAAGCTTCTTGAATTGCAGACCAGGTTTGATGAATCAGAGCATAACTTGAAATTGGCACTCAGTCGAGTTGAAGAGCTTCGTGCAGAAAAGTGTGAACATTTTGATTCCATGCAGCATGCAGAGCGAGAATCGACAAGGGCAAGAAATGATCTGGAAATTGAAATCAAGAATGGTAAGGCTAAGATTAAAGAGTTTACTGAACAACTGGAAGGAAATGTAAGCAAAATTGAGAGATTGAACAGTGAAAACAATCAGTTGCGGACAGCACTGGAGAAAACTGAAGAAAGAGCCACAACATTGATGCAACAATTGGAAAAATTCCATGCAGAAAATGTGGAGAATCTAGCAGAACTTACCAACAAACTTGAGATTGCCCACTTCGAGATGGAGGCAATGAATCTTGAAAAGAATGAGTTGGAAGAAATGTTGACTCACACTAAGGATAAACTGCTTGTATTGCAAGAGAAAGATGAAGCCAATGCATTGCAGATTCAAGACATAAAATGGTTGCAAGATAAGGTCAGAGAACTAGACGAAAATGCCAGTGCTTACTGTAACAAGATACAAGAACTGGAAGACAGCAAACTAGAACTGGTGTCTAACTTGGAGGAAGCAAAACAGAAAAACTTGGATCTCGAATATCAACTAAAGTCTTCTGAGTCTATGTTGGCATGTGGCACAAATAAACAACAGGAGGAAATGGAAGCCAGTGAAAAGAAAATCCAGATGCTTGAAGAAGCCAATATGAAAATCGATGATAAGCTTGCAAAAGCTCTTGAAAGTGGTGAAGTGAATGACAAGAATATCAGGAAAGAATTAGAAGACCTCATAGCTGAAAAGAACAAGTTGACCACTGCACTTGATGAAAAAGAATTACTGTTAGCAAACCTTGCAGAGGAAAACCAGCTAGAGTCTGGTTTGAAGTCCGAATTGACTGAGAAGGTAGTGTCTCTTTCTGAAAGAGCACAACAACTACAATTGGACCTTCAAGATGCTGAGGCACACAGGGAAGAACTAACTGGCTCATTGGAAACTGTGAATGCAGAACTACTGGCAGTACACGAGGATCTGAGGCACAAGGATGAGGAAAAGGAAGAACAAGTGAGTGTGTTTTTTGTACTGCATGTAGCTGGAATTGGGAAGGGCTGGGGATCAACTGCCTTTGGTACACAAGGAATTAAGTTTTATAATTATAATTTGCAAAAAGATTATAACTGGTATTAAACAGCAGTTACTAAACAGACAAAGGAAAAATGAGATGACAAAATATTAATCCTAGATCAAACAAGCAAGAGAGCCAATGAGAGTTCACAATCTCGCTTTTGTTTGACTGCCAATACTCCATGCTCTTATCACTTCTCATGTATTCATTGAATTCGAACATGTTATTGTTCAAATTTTTATGAGAGTCAACGAGTCTTTTTGTTTATTTGGTGTTTGTGTGAATCTTGTCAACTCTCATGAACTCACATTCTTGTTTGGCTACATGATAATGATAGTATACATGTAAGACAACAAAACTCTCATCCAACTCTCACCAACTCCCATGCTTGTTCGACCCAGACTTTATAGTAACAAAACAGGAGAGATGTATATGTATGTATATTAATATCTGTATAAACTATGTAATAGTTTATATATATGTAATGTGTACGTTTGTAGAAAGAGAGAGAAATGTGTGACTGTGTGAGGTTCCCTTTCCCAGTCTCCCCACATACATGTGGCAGCTTCTCAGACATGAAAAGGAAGGTGCAAAAACAACCTAAGATCTGAGGTCAACTTTTGAAAACTCTGAATTTGTTTCATTTTCTCGTGCCTACAGTGTCTGCTAGGTCTGTATAATCTATCCCACAAACGTTTGCAAAAGAAGGCTGCACTAATTCCAATCAGTAATGCCAGGAGACAAACCCAGAACCTCCTGGTTAGCAGTGAAAAAAACTAATAAAAGTAGTTTACTGGGCTAATCTTGCACATACAAAAAAGGAAAAGTGTCTGAAAAAGGATGAAAGAAAGTGGAGAATTCACAATAGGTCAACAGTAGACAGAAATATACAGCTGTATGTTAATGGCAGTTTGTCTTCAGCTTCCAACTTTATTGAAAGTGTGCAAGCAAGGTTAGTTCAGTTAGTAACTAAAGATATCTCATTGCTAACCTGGGAATCAATCCCAGCCATTGATGAGGATTGAATTCATGTGACCTTCTCTCACCACACATCCATGCGCAGGGCCATTAAACCACTGGTCTATCACTAACTTGACCTTCATTTGAGGCCTTATTGCACCTGTATCCGACCTATCATCGACTATGCCTCCCCAGTTTTTCATTATAGTCTCCCAACTTAGTTAAGCAAAGACACTGAACATGTTCAAAAGCGCACCTTGTCAGTACAGAGCAGCTCTTGTAACCACTCAAGGCCAGACGACAGTCTCCGTGTGACAAAACATTCCAAAGCCTCATGGACGATCCAAACAATAAGTTACCAAGTGAACACTATTGCCACTGCCAAACTCCCAGTGTACACAATCATTCACTTTGGAAGAAGGGAGCATTCAGGCTCCCAAGATTTAAGACAAACAGATTTAAAGACGTTTTAATAGTCGCTAGTGCAAGTCACTGTCAGTTTTATATTTATTGTAAATGTGATTATAATCCAGTATTTTATTAGCTATTTATAATACTTGTAAACTTAGTCTTTATATATCCATGAGCTTTTGCAAGATTGTGTTTTATTACTAAACTTTATCATAGTACTATTATAATAAATTATTAAATATTATTATTGTATAATTATTTAACTGCTACAGTTTTCCCCATGTATGGCAGGCAGGGGGGGGGGAAAGAAGCGAGGCCTGGGAACGAGTGAACAGTGCTCTCTCAGGCAGCTGGCGCATGCGCACT
>JAOBYG010019455.1:0-12636 GCA_025403545.1 Epizoanthus stellaris | reverse complement strand
CTCCAAAAAATAAAAACGAAAATCAAGGACAAGGCAAATTACATGCTAGTAAAGACGACTTTAATCTGTAGTTTACATGGTACTAAAAGACGACTTTAATCTTTAGTTTGCAAAAATAGCATGGCCTATGGAAAATTCGGTTCTCGAGTTGGATATTTCCAAAACGTGATTGTCAATTGTATACATGCTTTTGAAATTGTTTTGCTGGTTTTGTAGCTTGAATAAAGCTTTTGACATTTCAAGAAAGAATGACTGGTTTTTGCTCTCAACTGCTCAGCCAATTTTAAATAAGCGCCCCCTCTCTAATAAGCGCCCCTCTCCAATAAGCGCCCCTTTATATAGAAGCCTCAGAAAAAAATAAGCGCCTCGGGCGCTTATTAGAGCTTTTACGGTACTGAAATTTGCCAATGATATATGTAACAATGTAAATAGGCCATTTCCGAGTTACGCTCCAGTGCGTGTGAACAAAGTCATCAAGTCGATGCTTGGTTCTCAAATTATAGCAAATGTATGAGAAATAGGAACCAAGCCTCGACTTCAAGCTTTTGTTCGCGGGCACTGGAGCGTAATTCGGAAATGGGTTATTCCTTTATAAGGGCAGTAAAACAAGACAAGCAGACAATGGCACTCAACAGTTTTCTCTCATTTTCTTGAAATGTTTAATGGGGTTAATCAAATTTCTGGCTAAACAGAGCCTTGCCCACCGCTTCTCCAGGAATTTCTATAAAATACATTCTGACACAGGGTGTTTTGATCCTGAAAATCTTTGCATCATATGTAGCACAAAAGCTAACGAAAAATAATTGTCCTTTACGTGGCATTATGACGGATTTTGATTTTTGCCATAAGAAGACAAAAGGTGTTTTCCGCTTTTCAAAATCTTTTTTGGTTCAAACGTTTATATTTTATTTTCAAATATATGCAAATTAGCAAAGCTATGATGTCATATTCGCAACTTGTGGATTGTCTCAATGCTATAAGGCAACGAACTAGTGTCCAGCCCACAAAAAAGGCTTTTGTTCCGTTGTAATTTCCTCCATGACATCTATTTGAGTAAAGTGGATTTTAGTTTAATTTCTTGCTTGGTACAAATATGCTAAAAATAGACTTTTTGGTGAAAGTGGTCTGGAACCAAGTTCGTTGCCATAGCAACCACTCAGCATTTCTATTTGAATATTAGCCTGAGCCTAATATCCCTATCAAGGTTGGTTACCTTTCATTAAAAATTAGCAGAGAAATACACTGTAGCTTATCCAAATCTAATTATATGATGCGTTGAGTGGATGATGTCATCAAATGCCATGTCAGCATTTTGAATCTAAATATCTCTGGAACGAAAAAAGACTTTTGAAAACAGCTAACGGCATATTGTTTTGATACTTGAGATCCTTCAACCAAGACCAAAACTAGAAATGTTATTTTTCAATCATAGTGCCACTTTAACCAACAGGGTCACCAGTCCTAACGAACCTCATCATACAGAATATACAATCATATATTTCAACAAACATTGGATTCCCCAACCTCAATTGTTCAACAATATTTTAGAAAATGAGAGGTACGATGTATTCAAGTACTGTGGCTGAGCACAGCAACTTATTGTAAATGTACAATTACATGCATAAGCTTCCATCGTCTAGATATGAAGTTCTATACTATAGGTATTTCTCATCTGCAAGAAGATCTGGTGGTGCAGTTTTGTTGCATAAACTGGGAACTTGTGTACGAGGTCTGTGATCGCAATGACCTGTTGCTCGCTATGGTGACGACTTATCCTGTAGGCAAAATAGTGGTGCGAGTATTCTTCTACTCTGACCAGTTGTGCAACAAACAACTTAATGTCCTCTACCACCAATATGTCCTTCAACACTGCAAACTGTGGGTACAGTTCCTGATCATCAAGGTCAGCAAGCTTAAAAAAACAACCAGTCCTGTATTCAATTCCCAGAAGAGTTGCTCTGTTTGTGCTAAATAGAAATAAAAAAAGCTGTTTAAGTATTTTAAAGAAAAATGAAGAAAGATGTCACTGCACTAGAAAAAAGTTACATGTTCAACAGAGACTATGTTGTTGTAATGAGAAATTTCGATACTTTCTATACCGGCACTTGTACTTTCTATACTATAGAAGAAAAATATGTATCAACAAGCACTGCAATCTACATACCGGTACTTTGACATGAAATGTTTAAAACTTGGTAAGAATATTAAAGTAGATTTTTTTTTATGAATTTACAGGTATGACATACATTTTTAAATATTAGAAAACAGACACGATATAACGTGTGCTCCGATTGGCTGCAGAACCATTTTCTAAAACTGAATAGAAATCATGTTATATGTTATGACGTCACATGCGTGCACACTCATGGAATATTTTCAAACTTGTTCTTTTGCTGCTGCAAATGCACGCGATCTTCTTTAGCTTTTACAAAAAAAACTATTTTCTAAAATCAAAAACACAACATCGCTTGTGTTTCTAGACAATAATATAAAATACTATGGCATGGAGAACACTTGAAAAGCAGAGAAAAAAACTTGGCTTTTTATTCTTTTTTTCTCAACACATTTCTCGTGTTCTGCTACGTCATAGAATTTTATATTATTGACTAGAAACAGGCGCAATGGTGTTTTATTCCTATAATTAGAAATAACTGAATGATTGGGTAAAATTTTGTTAACCCCAGACTATTCAGGAATCATGCAATAATACCTCATCACAGTCTTTGTTTGTCCACCATTTAGGTTCAATGCAGCTTTTATCTCTTCTCTGTTTGTGTGATCTTCGAGAGATATGCTTCTACCTGGAATTGAATTAAACACTCTTCAGAACTAACTAGCTAACTCTTGAAGTACCATTAACACACTAATAAGCCTCCTCCTTCTCTAACAACCGCCCCCCCTCTATAATACTGTAGGCCCCTTCTCTTGGAGGACTGAAAAATAATAAGCCATCTGGGATTTATTAGAGCATTAACAGTAATTGGTACAGTTTTATGCATCCGATAAGTACAATATACCTTATTCATACCTTGTTCAGACTTGGAAATCTACATATACCGATAAACGGCAGGCCCACAACATAAACAAAATCATTTAAGTTCATTTCTGAAAATTCATTAGATCTCTAACAATATTAAAGGCTTGTATTTTCAGTGATTTTTAATGCTAATACAATTGATACGTAAGAAAAAATAAAATTAGTTAAAACGGTTAACATATACCTTCAACAACTTCATCCCCTCGACACAAGTAATTTGGAGCACCTCTTGTTGGAGTTCCAAGAAGATGCATGCACATATAACTCTGATGGCGTTTAGCAAGAGTCCAGGCAACATTCTTGAAGTTTTTCATTGGTAAGGACTTGAAGTAAGCATTTTTGGCCTCAAAGCGTATACACCACAGATGTCTCAGGGGTCCAAATCTGCACAAAATAGAAAATTCAAAAGAAAAAAGGTCAAAAAATCTACATGTACCACATAGTTTAGTTCACACCCAAAATTTTGATTGGGGATCATTGGTGAGTAATTTAAAAGTAAAACGTCTTCAATTTCTGTTTTGTTATAGAGTGGCATGATGAACTATGGTAATGTTTCCAACCTTTATACAACCTTTCTAATCAATCAAGGTTATAATGTATGCTGAATCTGCAACTGAACTATTATGTTTTGTTTGTTTCCTGGCAACTACCAGTAGAGATGTGGGCCACATATTTGTAAATAGCCGACTGGAGTGCCTCCTGCCAGGTGGGTATTTTAACTGTGATTTTAAATTTGCTGTTGATTTGAGATTGTAAAATGGCACTGAAAAGCCCTAATGGGGAGTTGTCATTAGAAAATTTGTATTTGTATTTGTAGATGAAAGATGGATTTATCTGTCTCAAATGCATAAAATATTTGCTGCAACGTTATATATCAAGCCCTTCTGTCCATAGAGTTATTCATCAATACTGACAACTATCTTGCAAACGTTGACAATTTTATTATCTCTCAGACTGTAGTTCATTACTGTAATTAACTTAATTCCTTTTGATATGAAACATGGATCATGGAACTGGAAGTAAAAGGAAATTGGTCCACTGTTTCAATATATATAGTCTTTTTTCACAAACGTCAATAAAATGTATATATTCTTTAAAATAATCGCCTTCTCTTACCTCAAAATTTGATTTGGAAAATGCACCATGTAGTGGGATTTTGGGATCATTGAAGCATCTCTGTAAACATTTCTAAATAAGATGTGGTGTTCAACAATCAATAATCTCAGCAACTGTACATGCTGGTGCTTTATTTCATGACTTCCACAAAGGCTTGTCAAAGTCAGAAGGAGCAGAAAACACCTCCAATGGTCATCATCTCTTGGAATAACATCTCCAATCAGGAAAGGAAGACTGAATGCTAAACATGTCATCTGTGCAGCTTGAGTATGGTATAATATAGAAGAATTAGTAATGACTTTTGAGCCACTAAAGCTTCTGTGATTATTTATCAATGAATCAAGACAACCTATATGTTTGGTACTTTATGCTAGTACTATGACCTTCTCCCTCAACACTTTTCTGAATATAAATTTTTGCAAAAATGTCAATTTCATTTTGTACTGACAAAAATTAATGAAAACACACAAAGAATAAACCAGTACATATGTACATGTAACACTGATCCACACTGCTGGAATATGCTTTTAGTCCTGACAGTCTGGTTTGCAAATGTACTGGGTGGACCATCAAATGATGGAATACAATATATTATAGTTACTCGAATAAGTGCCACAGCACTTATTAAATTTTCAGACTTTTCGGTGCGGCGCTTATTCGCATATTAATTTAGAAAAGCAACATTTTGCAATGAAACACAACTTCTCTGTAGTTTATTTCACAGATGAAGAGAATTGGACACATCTTGAACTGTAAAATGTTGTTAAAAAGGAAAATAAATTCCCGTTGTTGATTTAAATAGAATTGTCTCTTGTTCAATTCCTTTTATTGACATTATTATATAGAGCAAATATGTTTCGAATAAGCACCACATAGGAGCTGCGGTGCTTATTCGGGGGCGGCGCTTTTTAACTTTTTTATTTCTTGGTGCGGCGCTTATTTGGGGGCAGCGCTTATTCGGAGGAGGCACTTATTCGAGTAAATACAGTATATCCAAAGTTAGCAAACAGAATTCTTGGAATAAATGTTATGTAATGTTTTGTTCCCCTGTGTACCAGAGGCAATTTGCTTTCTTAAATAATAATACACAGCCAGCTGAAGACCAACAAAGAGAGTGTATGGTCTGAAGCGACCATACACTTTGGATTGTACCGGTACATTCCCTTTGCCGGCCGGCTGTATATTTTTATTTTAGCAAGGTGCCTCAGGTACCCCGGGTAATGTCATGTTATAATATGCTATTATTTTAATGGTGTTGCAGCCCACTTTACATTTGTATGCACATCTTGCATGTAAAAGTATTAGAAGTGTGTGTTTAAAAAAAGTAAAATGAAAAGGGACATAATTGTGTTGCATCTGACATATCAATTTTGTAGGGTGAATGCTGTGTAAGTATGTATATACTGTAGTATAGAAGATCTGCATAATACAAACAAGACCACATTAACATACCACTCTGTCTCAACTCTTTCTTCTTCTCAGGCTTTAAAATACCTTTGTCAATTGGGGAAGGCTTGTTTCTTATATCAAGATACCCATAATCAAAATCCTCTATACGCCGATTCAGCTCTGTGAGCTTTATCCACTTGTTTTCTGATATTACATATCTCAATAAATGTTTCATCTCACAAGGCAAGAACCCCTCATGAAGAACATGCATAAGATCATGCGGGAAACACTTGGTGACATCAAAATACCGCACTTCAGAAAGGATACTCAAACCAGTGATTCCAAATGTTGTCTTCGCAAACTCAGCCATGCCTGGTTCTGAGGCCATTTCACACAAATACATGTGCTGGTCCAAGTCTCTAGTTTCAAATTCTTCTTCTGTGAACTACAAAGATAAATGTATATGAGCCAGAATATGTGCAGCCTTATGAGCAGTTACACTCCTGATATGAGCCAACATAACAAACATATTTATGGTATTAAACTAAGGTCATAAGATCTAAAGATGATTTTCTTTGTTCAAGTCAATGCTGTTTCCACATTCCAAATGCACTGTCCAGACAGATTGTAGTACATGTACTTCACATTAATGTTCCATGCTCTGTCCTCAAAATAAAAAAAAATATTATAATTTCTATCTACTGGTCCCTGGTAGGGCTGGGTGGGGATGACGTGGGATCATGCCTTCAGCTCACATGCATTGTACTGGCTTTTAAAAATACAGTTAGGCCACATGAATGCTTGGAATGTACTGTATGGTCAATATGCACTAAATTAATTTCAACTGTATCTCATAGTTCTGAAATAAAATTTTCATCAACTATTTTTCAGATTTAGTTGGTGCCATTACATGGCCCATCTTAGTGAGGAAAACAGAAATGTGAAATATTGTCAATCAGATATGAAAAACCATAACTTGAAAACCCCTTTATCAGTTGTAATATTGGTTTGATAGTTTCCTAGTCAAGAACTGACTACAGTTACAGTGCAACTAAGACCCACTTTCGAATTCATGTCCTGCTTTGTGCACCAGCAGTTCCTGCACTTTCTTAGTGAAAAACCAACTCCCTCAACAAAGCAAGCAACAAAATGGCTTCCAAGTGTGTCTGCACAGAAGGCCAACAAAGTTCCCCTGAATATGCGATCCTCATTTCGCAGGTGGAATGCATAACCTCCATCCTGTGGACAGAAACAAAACCAGAATACTTCAACAGAATTAAATCTAGGTCAATTGCTCTACGTGCTTTACCAGCTGGGCAAGATCACACAGTCACTTTAACGCGAAAGAGAGTGAGTTTTGAGAAACTGACAGATAGTCAAGACAAAGTTTTGAGATACCATATTGACAGATAAGGAAGGAAGAAAGACATTGAACATTCAACAAACTATCAAGTTGTTAAATAAGCAGTAATCTGTGAACTGACTGCAGGTTACCAAATTGACCTGGCCTATCTAAATGTTAACATTTCTCTGCCTGTACACAACTATAATCATGAAACCTATTCACAAGACAATTGAGCAAAATATAACTGGCACTGAAGGAAAAAATGGTTGTGCAAATTAGCATACTGCCAATGGTAATTACATGTTACTTCAACGCACCCCAGCAAGAATGTTGACAGCCATCACAAATGGCCTCAGTATCTTTTCCACTCCAAAATTTCTAATGTCAACAGTTTTTCCAACTGCCAACAGCTGGATGGTCCTAATTGTTGAACGGTACTGAGGTCGTAAATTGCCAAGGGTATAATAAAAAACACCTGAAAGAAATAATAGAGATGAAGAACTGGACAGTGTAGCATGCAACTGAAAATTGCCGACACTTACCATTAATTTTATTGATATTTTAATAAGGGAATGACAAAACACAGTAACAGAGAATAAGATACATGTATCTATAGTACCTATTTTGTGCTTCCTGGGTTTGAAACCTATAGGGTTGCAGATTTCAACATCATCGTAGTATCCAATAATCTGCAAAGCTTTACGGTCAAGAGAGAACAGGGGATGGTTTTGGACAAATTCACCATCACAAATATCTCTAAGGACATCATCACAGCTGTGGTGCGTATTTTCCACCTCTTCTAAAACATCTTCATTTGCAAGCAAGTTCTGCAAATATATACAGAATATTTTGTAAATAATTGGGGAAGAAATTATTTATTTAACAGATTCTAACTTTTCAATTTTGGTGAACCTTGCTTAACATCTGAGTGACCTATTCAACCTATGCAACAGTTCAAATCAAATCACAATGACAGTGCAATGTATCAGTCATGCACGTGATTGGCTGAGATAGAAGCGAATTACTGTGTTTACTGACTAGTTAGAAATGTCATCAACAAATGAAATGAAATAACAATGCAAATGCAATTTATGACTTTTCAAGGCAATGTGATTTTTACAATTGACTCTACTACACACTTAAGCCATAGCAATAAAAACCAACTGCACAAAGTATCTAGCCCAGAAATGAGCTGCCTGCCAGTGAAACAATACATGTACATATACAAAATTATCATTACTTCTTTGTACAGCTCTAGTCAAGTTTAGCACAGTTATTATCATAACTTCATTTTCAATGTAACTTTCAACATATCACATAACTTACCTCCAAATTGTCCAAGAATGGAACTACATAGCCAACAGCATCAACCTCGATTGCCCTTTTCTTATCACCACTACTGGTATGAACAGTCTTCTATATTCTTTTCTTGCCAAGTTTTACAGGTTGAGGTTCCTATGTATTCAAACAAGAAGACATTTCAAATGAAATGGGAACACATTTACCTTATAATAATAGTAATAATAATAATAATAATATAATATAATAATAATAATAACAATAATAATAATAATAATAATAATAATAACAATTTATATAGCCCTAATTCCTGAAAAGTTCAAAAGCACTTTACATAATTTCCTATAACTATAAAATAACAAATAATAAATAACATAATTAACGTTTAAAAGAGATAATCAAAAATAAGCTTTTTTAAATAAAAATGTTTTAATTTAATGTATTTTTAAAACTTAATAAAGTCGACGACTTCTTCATCTCAAGGGGTAGGGGATTCCAGAGCTGTGGCGCACAAACAGAAAAGGCTCTGTAGCCATACAATTTCATACTGTAGCACTGTGGCCTCAGAAGCTGCTTGGTCTCTGATTGGTTTATAATGTACTACAAGTTCGTACAGATATTCAGGTACCATTCGATGGATTATTTAATAAGTGTATAGCAGAAGTTTGAATTCAACACGGTGTTGCATTGGCAACCAATGGAGCTCAAGTAAGACAGACATTATTTGTTCATATTTGTGTGTTATTGAGACAAGTCTAGCAGCACAGTTGAGTACATATTGCAGGTGCTGAATCATACACTTGGGTAGCCCATACAAAAGTGCATTCCAGTTATCTAGTTTTGATGTTACAAATGCATGGGTGAGAGTCAGATTAGCAGAGTCCAGACTAAGAAACTTTCTGATACATGAAATAGATTTTATCCAATAAAAACCAAATTTACAAATTATACTTGTGATGTGTTTGTCGTAGCTAACTATTTGCATGGAATCTCATTTTTGGTGCAGGAAGGTGCTTAATTAGTGTGAAATACTACAATCATAGTCTTGTCATCATTGAGTTTCAAGTTATTGTGCAGCATCCAAGAGTCAACTTCACTTACACAGGCCTCGAGCCTTTGTTTAGCATCTTCGAGATCACCACTGATAGATGTTTTGAATGCGTGGTAGATCTGGAACTGCCGTCTGTATATTGATGAAACTTGACAGAAAGTGTAAAGGCATCCTCCCCATTTCCCTGGTTTTTATTACTTACAAATCATGAATTCAACTGGATTGAGGTTCCTGGGCTAGGGTAGGTGAGGTGAGGATAATACATACCGTCAGATTAAACCTTTCTTTGAAGAATCTGTATTGCAAGTACTGAGAGTCCAGTTGGTCGAAGAGAAAGCTTGTGTCAAATATACCACTTTCACCTTCCCCAAGGCCAAAGTCACCATCTTCTCCTGCAAGAATTTCATTTATGTCCACTCCATTTCCTTCCAATTTATCTAGAAGTTTGCGTTTCACTGTGTCAACAACATGGTTGACAAGATCTGTGGTTGATTCCAAGGTCATATTGACAGCTCTTTGAGTAAGCAAGTGCTTTTCTTTCAACACCAGTATATATTTTGCGGCATTCCATTGCATTTCTTCTTCAAAAGAAGCAAACTCGCCTGTGCCAGGATCAGGATCGGCTGGATTCAAAATATTTTCTGGAACACCCGGATATCCATTTTCTTCAACGTGATCAGGATCATGTCCATCACCATTAAGGAAGCTCCACAAATACTACAATGAACGCGAAAGTTTGGATCGCCTTTGTGCTCTCTGACAGTGTGTCTTACAAGTTGCTCGGAGGTGAAACCTCTGAATGTACACATAGAGCAGAAGTGGTATTCTACCTCTTCCATCTGCCTTATAGTTTTAATTAACAAAGATAATCAAGTTTTAACTAAAATACTGACTGTTCAAGACTTTGTTCAAGACGCGTACGCGACAAAGTCCAGCCGCCCAGCCGCCATTTTGAGAGTCCATGTTGCAGAAATTGCTGACCGCATACTAGAGCGGGCTCTTGAAAATCACGTTACGTTAATTTATACCAAAAGCCTTAGAGTTTCCCGCCGAAATGATAATTTTGCCGCATTTATCACGACAGTCAGTTGGCGGTTTGGAGTGGAGCATTGTGATGGATGTGGATGAGAAGGTAAGTTGTGATTCTTTCTTGTTCTGTAGTTTCTTATCGATCAGCTTAAATGAGAAATTACTTCTTTAACAGATCGAGGAGGTTAAGAAGCTATTGCAGGAGCTCGAGGAGTCGAAATCGAAAGTAAAACGGTAAGAAAAGTTTCACTTAAAAACGTCACGAACTGTTAGCTTTAATTTCCGTTTTCGTGGTTTGTTCTACAGTGCCCACATTTTGCTGATAATGTTTGTGCTAATCAAACTTTTGTAACAAGATGATTGTTTAAAATTTGGCCTATAGGGTGAGCATCTTATTTTTGATCAATTTTCTGTGCAAAATGCAGTCTTTGCACTATTCAACACTTGCTGAGATGAATTAACGATATCGGATTCATATCGGATTCATTTCTTCTTTCATTATTGTCAATAAATTGTACAAATCTGTCAATACTTCAAACATTGGAAAATGTCTAGAAGCAGGTACCGTTTAATTTAGAAATAAGGAGAAGATGCTAAAGATTAAAGCGGATAATCTGGATTATTAGCGCTCAAAAGCGAACGGCAGACAAAAACTCAAAGAGCCATCTTGATTTGACGGACGTCACATTCAACGTTGCATCATGGGTAATCGGAACATGAAGTCGGCTGGAACATATGTGTTATATAAATGTGGAACCAATTACTTTTTTGCTAGGTTTTCAATAAGTGCACTGGGCCGTGATTTGATTTTAAATCCAAGGAAGCCAATAAAATTTGTCAAACAAAACTTGTAATAAAAATTTCCTTGTGTGTACTGTGCTTGGCTAATAATCTTTGGCACTGACCAAATTATTATTTTACTTCTTAATAGGATAGAAACTGATTCCAAATTTTCATGTTTTCTTGTCTGCAGGAAGAAGAGAAAGGAATTAAAGAGTTCCAAAGAATGTACCTTGGCTGCTTCTGTAAAGTGGTGGCCTACAGGATCAGAAAAGGTATTTTTTAAATATTTTTTATGTCCACTCCCCCGGGACATCGAATTTTGTCAAAACTGCCATACATTTACTCTATTTTATTCCCAGACGTGTATGTCATTTTTTATGTCAAAAGACACTCCTCTGGGAGATTACTTGTCAAAATCCCCACCCCTGCTCGCCCCCTCCCCCCGGGATAATATTGATAGGTGCATTATTCCAGAGGAGTGTAGCAAAAAATCCAAGGGGTGTAATTATCAAATATATAATAAATTCAAAAAAATAGATTTACTAATTTCAATTCACCACCATTTCAGTTAACATCATAGTCAAAAGCTTGGAACTTGCTTGTTGGTCAGTATTTTTAGCAAGCTCTCACATTTCCAAAAGGGACACTTACCGTATTTATTCGAATAAGCGCCCAACCTCGAATAAGCGCTAACTTCAAACTTCCAGCTGATATGAATTTTTAAAAAAAAGTCTAATATATCCAGGCCATAATTATTTTACAAAACAATGCTTATCGCCCAGTTTTGACCAACATGGTTTTATAATGAAAACCCCTGGAATGAAGAACATGTTTTTCTCCCACCCTGACAACAACTGTCAGTAAGGGTTTACATGTAAACATTATTTATGACTGGTCAACAATGTAAGCTTGGTTTACCAACAGACTGTGAGAAACACTCCACCAGCTTCTGATCGTGATCTTAGTGAAATCGATGACAGCGATCAAGATGACAAGGAGAGTGTAGCTAGTACTCTCTCTGTTTCAAGCTCTTCGTCTTTAGGCAATTACAGAGAAAGAAAGCACAAGACAGATGGTACCCTTTCTAAGAGCCCCAAGTTGCCAGGCAACATACCAACGGATGATTGGTCAAGCACCTCATCTACAGATAGTTTATTTCTTCCTAGTGTACAGCGAAAGCGCAAGAGAGACACTACCCCTCCTGAGAACCCCAAGCTGTTGAGCAACATACAGGGTGGGGCAAGCACCTCATCTGCAGAGAGAGTATTTTATCCAGGTGCGAGAAAGCAGAAGACAGACAGTAACCTTCCTAAAGACCTGCAGCTTCCCAGCAACATACCTGCAGAAGTTTTAAGAACATTAAAGTATGAACCCAACTCGGGCACCTTTTATAAAGCAAGAGTTACTTTGGTGAGATTGGCTGTAAGATTTTACGCTGCCCTCTGTCCTTATCCCAAGTCAGAAGATTACATTGCCATCATAGAGAAGCTGGGAACAGAATTTACACATTTGATGGACCCAAATACCAATGTGTCGGACAATACGAGAACAAGATTTGTGAGTACACTATATATCCAGATTTTAATA
>JAOBYG010019344.1:0-12638 GCA_025403545.1 Epizoanthus stellaris | reverse complement strand
ACGTTGGACAACTAATGTGGAAATTTAAAGAATTTTTTATGTTTGGAAGTATATGAAATTTTTAAAAATGTATGAAAGAATACTCATATATCAGCTATGAGAGACAAACATTTTGTGCTGATTCGGTTATATTATTCACAAATACCGAATAACTATAGTTTTAAAACGGCCTTTTTGTTATTTGTTACTTAATTAGAGCAAAAATTGTGATTACTTAGTTATAAACACCGACATTTAGCAGTTAATAGTCGTTGTTTTAGAATGCTCAGCTGCATTCAATTTTCTGCAAAAACTGCATAAATTAGCATAATTTACAGCATGGGGACCCCCTCTTTTTATTGCATTTTTCTAGTGCCCTTATCATGGCCAACAAATGGGCAAAGTTTAAACAAAAAATCTATGTTGGCTTCTATTTGGGCGGAATGACCGTAAACGGTGATAAATTTCGCTACAAAATAGTTAAATTACTGTTTTAAGCAAATTGTAGCAGCGACGTAAAATGTAAAATTAGGCTTTCACTTTTGAACAAAAGTTAAACTTCGAAATGTAAAACTTATTTATCTGCAAATAAGCAGATAATCATTCAATTTTTGTTGCTTTTACTTTAAATATATCTTGGAAATCTTGTATTACACCTTCTGTAATTAAAGAGAGGTTTTTCTGATTGAAGCTATCGAGGACCTTATATTTAATTTCACGCCTTACCCCTCAGGAAAGTCCAGGACCCTTAAGAATGATTTATTACGCTATGGACCCCCAGGAATTTCAATAAGCTGAGCATACATGTTTTAAAGTACTAAATAAGTGCAGAGAAAAACGAAGGTCAGTTGTAAGGACTATCTTCATTATTAGTTATATTTTAATTAACATATATACTATTAACACAAATAGTGTATGGTAGAAAAATTTAACAGTTGATTTAAAACTCAAATGCGGTATAAAAAGAAACGGTCTTGAAATCAACAGTTTCCTGAACGTTTGGAATGCTGTAATTTATGGACGTATATGTACATACTCGGTTGTAAGCTTTTAATCATAAATATTGAACGTATGGGTATTTTCTATACAAAAAAGAACTTTGTAATTAATCACCGACACAAAACAGAACGGTACTGTGACAAAGTAAGGTTATTACTACTCTTTCACCGTGTACATACACCAACTGTATACCCTGCCTAGAGTAGTGATTTCCAAACGGTAACTTCAGTTTTTTTAGCTATCAACAGAAACACAACACAAAATCCCTTTCATTTTCTTTCAGCAAGGTCTAATGCTTATATCCAATTTCTTCTTCTAAAATATTGAAATGGGAAACTTGGAGGTTTTCGTCTGTGGCGGTCGGGATTTCTACAAAAGACGCATTAAAGTATGGAAACCTTCCCATAATGCAGGCTCTTCTAACGCAATAATATTTCGTCGTTGTTTTAGCGCTTGGGATCCATCTCGTTCTATCCCTTGGGTCTTGGTACATCCATCGCTCCTCGTGGGCTAACATGATGTCAAAAGGAATGATTTTTGTCCTTCTAATGAAGCCAGTCTTACATGTTCGGCACTCTTCTGCTTTTGGTGCATCGTCTAGAAATGTAACAATGAATGGCTTGTCGTTGTGGTGCACGGCTGGGGAAAAACTCGCAGGAGCTTGAGTGCTTTGTGGTTCAGTTGGTGTCCCACCCTTGTTGCAGGACCTCGAAGGGCGCCATGGATTTCTGTTCTTGTGTCCCTTTTTACCAGCACATCTATCGTTAATTGGCTGAACCAGACCGGAGCTTGAGCTCTGTTTGTTTTGCTTCATATTCTGCAAATGGCTTGCGACAGTGTCATTCATGATTGCAACAGCAATACTGTGCTTACAAACAGAATCGTACTTGTAGGAATTGCAAACACAAGTAACGTAAGTTTTGTGCAGCGTACAACAGTAGTAACCACCCTTGGCCAATTTCGATGCCACAAGAAACTTGACTTTAGTTGTTTCAACAAGGCTAGGTTGTCTTTGAATAGCATGCGGGCTATTTATTAACTCCGAAATCTGCTGGAAAAGCCCTTTTATAAGTTCATCAGAATATCCCTTCTTTACTTTGAGACTGTCCTTAACTATGCTTGGGACATCCAAAAACTCCTTTTCTTGGCTGTCATCTATGACCGGGTTGGAAGAGTCCTGTATTGTAATAGTCTTCTCCTGCATAATGTTCTCAACAGTTAGCTCATTGAATTTCCTTACGTACTCGTCCCTCTGATTTTCCGACCATTCTCCGTACCATGTTTCCGGAGGTACCTCGAGATATTTGCATACATCGGCGAGCTCATATTCCTCGCTTCCGCCATATAAAGCTGCCTTCAACTCTTCCAGTTGATGTTTGTGCGTTGGCTGGAATACTTCCGCGGCGAACTGCAATTTTGAAAGATCTTGCTTTCCTTTCTTGGCCTTCATGAACGCCTCCTTACGTCGTGTCAATATGTTGTTTAGACTTTCCGACTGATGGGTATAGCATCTTTCTGGCTTTCCATGCTCATCAAGTGGAATACCTGCTTTAGAACGGGCTTTTCCAATCATATTTTTGGCAAAAACATCAAAGTGCTTGTTAAGGTAAACCCAGAATTGTGACTGATAACCCTCGTCTTTCTTTAGCAGTTCTGCTTCCTTCTTATCGAATTCATCTTTCACTGAATTCAATCTTGCTCTTAGGTCTTTTTTACCCCATGCATCAAGGATCCCTTCTTCCTTGCCTTTTTTGCCAAATGTTGCATGAATAAAGTAATTTTGCAGATTTTTCTCCTTTATACCAATTGAGTTAAGTTTGGTTTCACAGTTCCCTTTAAAATGTGCAAAACAACGAAGACCTTTGGCATGGCTCAATCCTTCCTCAAGACTTAATTCACCGTCTGTTATGAAACTCTTTGCTTTCTGCGCAAGTCCCGGAGCGGCTGACGTAACTTCGCCCACAATTTTCTTATAGGTTGCTTTAGTTTTGGAGTGATGCAATGCCGTTGGACCGATAAAGATTGGAGCAACTTGCGTCCTCTTTGACTTTAGAAATAAATGTCTGTAACAAAAAGGAGTCACTTCATAATTTCCAAATGAAAATGTTGGGTCCACACTTAAGGGATACGACAGCAATTCATTTGTACAAAATCGAGTAAGATCTCTACACATTCGTTCATTGCCGAGGATCCACAGATCCTCGGGAAAGTCGTGATGTGAAATAACCATTTTCTCGTCGTTTTGTTTTGCATATAAAAGCAATTCATCTACTGGATCTGCAGAGACTTTGTGTGAGTGATTTAGGTGGTATACCTGTTGTAATGATCGTGGCAGTTGGCCAATGTTGTCTGCTTTAGAAGGCCCTCCGGCATTCTTTCTTACATCTTCATATACCCGTCTTGGTGGCTCCGTGGTTATCCTTTCCTTTAAAGTGTTTAAAAGGCTCTTTTCGCAAGGAAAGAACGGCTTGTCTTCTTTGGAGGACCCATGCGCTTTGACTTCAAAATCAACCTTATCCTCCCCTGTGCTAATATGATACTGTAAGAGACACACATTGTTTAAGACAGCCCCCGACTTATCGAGAAGCAGCACAATAGATCGACACAATCCAGCATGATTTTGCCTTGAATTAAACTTAAGATGATATTGTCCTTCATGTTTAAGCTTCAGGCATTTCCTACTGATAATACTGCACTCCGTTGTATCTGATAATGGATCCTTGTCAATTTGGACTGTCCAAGTGGATGTTCTCAGTACCGTTGTATAGCTCCCGTTCATGTCACTTTTTATATCTTCCCAGTGCCTAAATGGACGTACATCCATCAAAAAGGTTTTATTTTCCCTCACTCTCAGTGGTACTTTAGAGCATTTTTTTGTCTCCTTTACATCTCCATCGGCCAGGATTTGTAATACTTCCATTGGAGTGTAGCGTTCCTTTCTTCCTTCTTCAAAAATAGGAAGATTTTGATCTTGCTTGTAGTACTTGATATCTTTGTTGAGTGTCTGCCAAATTAAAGCAACAGAATATAAGTAAACCACAACCATATCTAAAATCTTGGCGATCAAAATAACCCCACCGTTACTCATTTACGTTATAAGTTAGGGGCTATTCATTTAATGCTTAGCTAGTTAATGATTAAAGTCTTACCTTCTTTATGGGGGAATCGAGAATAACAATCGGCTTATTCGTTCCCATCTTCGACTTCACAGGAGAATCAGGTATCACTACTACATCTGGTGTTGTGGTTGTGCTGGTTGACTGCATAAAAGAAGAGACTTTGTTTAATGCTACATACTGTGAAAAAGAAGGAAAACTTTAGAAAATGGTATTTCTTTGTAGGTTCGCTCATATATGACATACCCCACCCAAGATTGTTGCTATACTATACTTAACCAGAAAACCTTGTGGGGACGTTTTTGTGTCATTGTATTATTTTGATTCTGGATAGTAAGTGGGTCAAGAAAAACACAGAAATTACTTAGTCAAGCCAATGCGCTGCAAAATGATCTAAAATTGTTGCCACAAAAGGGCCAGTTTAACGATATTTTTGACTATATGACAATATGCCCTAACAAACCCACGACAGTGCAACAAGTTATTGAACAACTTACATGGGTACATCTCTTTCCAGAACCACGAATTGTTTTCTCTTTTCGTTTTTTCCTTGGTGGCTCAATTGATGTCTCCTACAAAGAGAATTTGTTTTAAAATGCTTCTTAAAAGGGTCATGTGTGTAATAGAAGCACCCCATATCCAGCACTTCAAATTATTATTCTGAACAACCTGGACTTATAACAAGGCTGTATGGAGTTTGATAAACATTTATTCCTTTATGAGTTGTTAACAATGAAATATGATCAACAAGATTTCCCTCTTGATGATCAATCGGTAGATTGATCAGTCACTCATATCTTTGCCTGTACAAAGTATCATAAGCCACGATTTGTTATATGGTTGTCATTTAAGTACATGATTGTGAAATCTTAAAAAGAGTTACCTGCTTAGAGGTGCCTTTGCCGATGTTCTGATATGGGAAAAATGTAGGGTGAAGGAGATAGTTCTCTTCTAGCTCTGATACAACACTGTGCAAAAAGAGAAAAATCATACAGCTTTTGAGTCACAGTACTTCTTAAATGTTATTTACATTCTAGTATTCATGAGGGTAAATTATATATGCTAAACTTGATTAATAATTGGTACCCCACCCCCCAATCAAATACTAGCAGTTTCTTTAAAAGCAAAATCCCCCAAAAAGATGTGCTTCTGGAACAGAATTATGTGAACTAAAGGCCTATAGGGATATCAAAGTGATAGCTTGGGTCCAGGTAGGGTTAAAGTGTTAACAAGGTATCGTCAACAACACCATCACCATCATATTAGATCATAACCGTTGACACTATCCTTGTTATCGTTACAATGCTCATATCACCATTCTTATTGGACACCAAACAGAAACACAAATACAAGTACAGGCTTCAAGTCTATGATAAATTGAACCCTAAATACAATAAATACATCCTCTTTTCAAACATATATATGAAATGTTGAAGCAGAACCATCCTGTCAAATCAACAAATAAACTACACTTCCCATGCACCAAACAATACCAATTGAAAGTAATACAATAAAGACATTGGTTAGTGTTTTTTAAACCTTTCTCTTTCCCAGTAAAATTCCCATGACCATCCATGATATCAAACAAATTTACTATTCTCTATTTGCATTTGTTGAACAAACGTCACATATTTCTCCATTGTAATAATCTCTTACAACTAAATTTAGGTGAACATAACCACCCCTAAAACATACCTGCAGGGTTCATCTTGATCCCAAGGATAAAAATCTGAATCATCAGAAGAGGTCCAGCCACTTAGAAAGTTTCCATGTCTCACTCCAACACCTGACAGGCCTGCTTCCTCTTCCTTAGGGAACACTGAACTGGTGTGTTTCACAGCATTACTCTCTTCTACTTCAGAAGTAGAACTACCAGAACTGAAAAGCAAAAAGAAAGGCAGTGCTTTGGAGATCAGCATAGATTTGCTGCAGTTTTTCGAGGGGGGAATAATTTTGATTAAGAGAGTAATGTAGAACAAAGAAGTACTAAAAATAGTTTAATTTTCTCAATAGTTTTTCTTTGCATCTTTCAATTCTGTTTGCAGTTTTAGATTCCAGAGACTATTAAACCTCCACACTAGGTAAGCTTGCTGCCATAATTTATGCTAATGTATGAAAGTATTCAAGTATCATATTATAACAAATAGATGGAAATTATTTGTATATAATGTGCAAACATTTACATAAATGTACATAAATATACATAAATGTACACAAATTTTCCTAAAGGTACATAAATGTACATAAATTTATATAAATGTATATAAATATGTACATAGAATGTGCAATCGTTTAACAAATATACACATATTTACATGCATTAATTTACATGAATTTATATAAATTTGCATAAATTATTAAATTTACATAAATTTACATAGATTTATAAATCTACACACATAAATTTATGGCTAGGTTACCAATTGTACAACTCAATCTTTAGTCTTAAATCTGTTTCTTTCAGTACAAATCTCTTCAACTTATTAGTTACAAAGATATTAATTAACAAATGTTTGAAGTATTAGTTTGAACTCATGTAACCCTTTTTAACCAACCAGGAAGCCCAAAATGATAGTTTTGATAATAACTTATTGATCTTATAATTTTTGGATTTGAGCCTATTTTTACCTATCCTTCACCTTATATTTTTGCTGAAGTATTTTGTTTTCCAGACTTGATCCTTCAGTAAGACCTTAACCTTATTTAGCCTGGGTTTAAGAAGTGGGTTTAAGGCTCTTGTTCTCCAAGTAACCATCATAACCTTTGAATGCTTTAAAGTTCATGATTTTTTCCTAAATATTTATGGCTGTAAATATAATATAATTTTATTTTAATACATACAGACTGTTTTGATCTCGTAGGAGTTGCCACGCCTCCCCATCTTCGGCAACTTGTGCGAATGACGGCTCCCTAGAAATATTACAATATCTATATTAAAAAGCTACACACACTGGCAAGTAGAATTATTAAAGTAATGCAATTTTCAGTTCCTGATACTACTGCTATGAATTATACTATCACAACAGTCTCCGATTAATAATACCAAGTTAGATTCATGCAGGTAGCAAAGCGTTTGTTACGTTTATCAGCTCGCGGCCGCCCCTTTCCAGTCTTTCCCGCTCTTTTGACTTTTGTTGTTGCAAGCTGATTTTGACACCGACAGGGCGTCTTTCCCGCCTTCCCAATCCGAAGGATGCCAAAAAAAATTGATACTGGAAGTGCATCGGTTCAAAGGAAAACCGTAACTTTTCAAAGAGATCTTCATTTGTACACGAAGGCCGAGGTGCCGCAGGTATCAGCAATTTGTAAAGTTTCAAAAATTAAAAAGCGAATCCTCGAGCTGGTAGACATTCCAGATTCCGACTTCAATGTGCTACAAAACTTGGATTTAAAAAGCTTAATATTCGAGGCAAAAAGCAAATACAACTACTGAGTAAACGTCAACATCACGTATTGTTGTGTACTTACCAATCCATCTAAATAATAAAGACTTTCGCTTTCACTTGCACTGTCACTTTTACTTTCGCTGCCAAGGACTTTCACTGAACTGCTTCCAGCTGCAAAGTTCCCCTTTCTCGGAAAAGACTGGGGCCAAGTCAGGACAGTCGAGCGTGAGATCGAGGCTACTCAATTCAATATGGCGGATTCAATGTCTCACGTATATAAAACATGGAACAAAACCGTGGAAATATTGATTCAAGTGGGCGAACAAAGGAACCAAAGTGAGTAGAAGCATGTTATTTGAAAAATATGGGGGTCTTCGTTTTCAAGTTTTTGGGGTCTTTGGGGTCTTCGGGGTCTTCGTTTTCAAGGTCTTCGTTTTCAAAATTTCCCATTACTACAAAGTGACCCATTAAGGAAAATGACAAGATATTCTCAGCGAGCTCTTCCAATAATTAATGATTGAGATATTTTGAATTTTCAGGGAGGTATGAAAAGTATGTTGCTTATCTTGCAACAGATGTAATAATTGGAAGACTTTACTTTTTTTACATATTTAGCATAATACGATTCTTTATAAAAAATCGAAATTGCCCCTGACTGTCGCCCAGATTTTTGGGATTAATCTTGCTTTGCAGGCTGATGAAATGATCCAAAATTAGATACTGATAATGCTTCGCGAGTCCATGTGTCACTCAATACAAAGAGATCACAATCGATAATGCTGTTAAGTAATGGTCCCCGTAAGAGGGAAATAAAGCACTGAACGCCGTAAACAAATAGAGAGGTGTAAAATTGTTATTCAATTATCCAATTAATCCCTGCGTTCTGATTGGTGGAAATTAAAAAAATCACGAAAAATACCCGAAAACTCCCTCGATTTCATTGCCTTTTTTAGCTTAGTCTTTACAAAGTCCCTAATAGCTCCTCACGGCCAAATATGATGAAAATCGTATGCACCATCGGGGATTGGGGACAAAAACAATGTATCTCGTGGTCCAAAGCGACACCATCATAAACTTTACCACTCGCGATATTTTGGAAATTAGTCGGTTTTTTATCCACTAGAACATTTTTCAAAAATATTATATTGCAGCCAAAGTATAAATATCAAAACTTAAAGGTATATTTGCATTCGTATCTAGCGAACAGGGCCATAGATAGAGTTCAAAGTGTGGTACTCGTAAATTAATTGGATTCGAAGGTTTGAGCGCAATCTAAAAAACGGACGCCACTGGCGCAGGCAGGCATTCTATTGTCTCAGTCTGCTTTACTTCTTACGCGGACAATTATTTAATAAAATCACCATTCAAAAATGTATCACCCTCCCCTATACCATTTATATTCCATGAAGAGGCGTGATAACGCATTACTGCTTGGAATTATTCAAGAGAAATATTACTCGGATAAAGTTCTAAGAAAGAAAGAAAAGATCTTT
The DNA here is from genome assembly GCA_025403545.1 of Epizoanthus stellaris. Lineage (NCBI taxonomy): Eukaryota > Metazoa > Cnidaria > Anthozoa > Zoantharia > Epizoanthidae > Epizoanthus > Epizoanthus stellaris. The sequence goes on along the minus strand of JAOBYG010019344.1, from coordinate 3,665 downwards.
CCCATACCACTATGGGAATGCCTCAATGTTCTTGCCAGGTTACTCAGGTTGTTTGTTTGTGAAATATATGAATGGCAGTCACTTGGTTCATATTCATTTTGCAAATATTTTTGCAAGTATTCTCGGCCTTGTAATTCTCGCAGGTGATTCAATTCAGTTCTACGGGATTGCGGATTACTGACGGACCATTTGATATCCTGGGGGGGGGGAGGGGAAGTGGAAGAATGATTTGCGGGGAAAAACAAATTTCGCCCCGGAATGGGCCTGCAATTCTTCTTTTCGCTTTTCCTTCTATTTCTCTCTCTTTGTCTTTACAATTTTTGTCGTGCAATTATTTTTTGCTTTTCGGCTCTTGCAAATATTTTCTTTTTACAAATTCTTCCACTCCCCTCCCCTACAATTCTGCAGATTTTATGTGCGCTGCAATCTACCCAGTGTAATGTTGGACGTTTTGTGCACTGTTTTATGAGTTTGCTGGAAGTTGCAGTCGAAATGCAGGCAAATATTACTGTTTCTGTTGATAAATGTGGAATACCTTGGTTTGGAAGGAACAATTAGCAGCTAGCTGACTCAATGTTTTCAACTTTGCTTTTATGTTGCGTGAGGTTGTGTTTGCGCCAATTGCGGCTGGGCCGTGCTCACAATACAATGAATAACCATCGCTTCATGTACGAATCACGAGCAGTAGCCAGTACATGTATGATCAGAACTGCTGTCAGCAGTTGTATAAACACTCTGATATAGTTGAAAAGACAAAACAACGGAGAAGCGATAGACAGTAGAAGGAGACATGGCTCCTTTGAATTCGCCGAAGAAGTCCAAAACCGGCATGTGTGTTACAAAAGTGAGCTGTCAAAAGTTTATTTTGTAAGTCGCAAAGTCGCTAGCTCAGTTTTAAAATTGGCTTAAGTTATGCTACTATCTAAGGTAAGTTGCTAGCAGCTACTGTCATATTTGTATCTTCCCGGATCTTTGATAAATACTTGTATGTAATTTAAATGTAATTTTGCCATATTTGGCAATGTCGTGAACCATGTATTGTTACATTCAATATATATCTTAAACGAGGCATCAAAAACATTTGTTCTAGTATGCATTTATATAGGCAAGGGTCATATTATAACGTGTCGAGAAACTGTATCTGTTATGGTAATAACTCTAGAGATATCAGCTGCTAATTGGCCAAAAATTGCTATTTTTTGTCGCTCCAGGGAGGTCATTCAGGGGGTGGTCTTATCCCAAAGATTAAGGCAATTAAGAAATGAATGTTACCGTGATTGTTAGTTGAGTAAGGGGAACCACCAACAGAAATATGGAGCAGATCGGCTAGTGACCCCCACCTTCCGAGATTTTCGCTTTTGCCTGGTTTTCTCTGGCAGAGAAATTTTAAGCTTTTTGGGGACATTTCTACATATATTACCGTGGTATAAATTTCATAATATGTTTAGAATACAACAGGAATATTAAATATAAAATTTAAAAATATTTCCTCGAAATGCCATACGAGCTATAAACTAGCTTTAGGAATAATCTAATATATATTAACCACTAACAGAACACTCCTAGAAAATCATATAATTATCCTATATTCAAGTTCAGCCGTTTGACGCTACTTAGTTTTAAACGTTGTGCAGCTCTCTAACTCTCTCGGAGCATTGGGCAAATAATTCCACAGTTTCACAGCACTCGCAATCGCAAGTCTCCTGTCATACGTGTAGGTCTTAATTTACGGCAGAATTAGTGTTGAACTAACTTCTGTGGTCGTAAGCGGAGTTCCACAATTATGAGCGGTTCTACAAACTACTATATCATGCAGATTATTGCCTTATTTTAGTAAATGACGTTATGTGGTCAAGAAGAGAACAAACTGTGTAAAAGCTTCTCTAACTATAAAGTGGCACACTTGCTACTGAAATGCACAGCTTCTGCATTGTATTTAAAACACTCCAAGCAATTGTATTTAATTTGTTATGGGGATGACAGTATTTTCACAATTATATACTGGATTTTATTAAGGTTTGCACACGATCGTGGCTTGATCCTGTGACCTATTTCTTATCATGCAGATCAGCTCCTTTTTGTTTGTACCATCTGTTTGCGATAGCTCACTCTACTATGTAGCTGGTGAATACTCTGATATTTTAAGAAAAAGCTTTTTATACAACTTTTCGAACGTTCTGTGGGTATAAACCTACAACGGACAATGAGCGGGGGAACGCTGTTATTTGGACCCCCCACATTTTTTACTGTTCTCGAACAGTTTCTAATTTTTCCTCATAAACCTTTAATTGTTCTTTTTAAAGAATTGTTCTATTTAAAAATATTAGGACGTTTTCTGTGGTCAATTGCACAGTTTGAATGTTTGACCTGTTCAATTTTTTCTAGAAAGAATACAAAGTAGAATAGAATACAGAGTATAAACAAGAATGCTATAACGCTGTCTTCTAAACTTGTGAAACTTGCTGTACTTGCGAACACAATATTCCAGCAACTGTCTGTTTGTTTTGCTGTCCAAGCTACCTGACGATCTTATATCATGTTCTCACCTGGAGGTGCAGATACAGCAATGAAGTTGGCTTGGAATCCTTCATAAACATGGTTACTGTCCGATCTGAAGGTAACCTTTAATGAACCACTGCTGGCGTAGATGGTGGGAACTGTCCGTCCGGCCATTTCGCAGCTCTATGTAATCGTACTGACACTTAGGTTGAGGTTCCAGCTGGAACGAGATGAAACTGAGCTGGACATCCTTACCACTGGGCGCGTATATTCTCAAAACACAACGCTGATTGTTGTCATATTTGCCTGGATAATTTGGACTGGTGATGAGACCACTGTCTCCCGTGATATCCTGTGGTGTGCCACCGCACCCTTCATTGAGAGAAAGATTACACAACATTTAACAGTTCTGTGTTTCATCTATATATTGAACTGCTAAAACAACAACAAAAATAGATCTTGTAGGAAGCTTGATATATAGTCGATTTGCCTTAGTATCTGTTTATACTTTCTCGAAATCAGGGGAAATTTAACTATGACAATCAGTTACTCTTGAAGCACATCTTTATGCTACATGCATGATGTCATAGTAAATTGGAAATATGGACTAGATATGAGAGTGTATAAGACTTCTAAACCGAGTAATGATGGACGGTCGGAGCTGGAAATTATAGTTGAATAATTGGGGAAAACTAACGCAGCTACTCTTCAAGCACAAATTTACGCTACATGCAAGATGGGCGCAAGTTAGTAAAAATAGCATCGGTTCTAAAAAAGATTTCAAATAATTAATATCATGGGGCACGGGATTATCTTCTCTTAGATAATATTATCTTGGGGAATTTTACTATGACAATCAGTTACTCTTGAAGCACACCTTTACGATACATGCATGATGTCGTAGTAAACTGGAAATATGGACTTGTTATAAGAATATAAGACTTTTCTAAACCGACTAATGCGGACAGTCGGAGCTGGCAATTAGAGAGAAAAATTGGGCCTCCCGGGGAAATTTTGATTTAAGATTTAGCATGGTGGGTATATCGTACTTTCACTTTCAAAACTCTAAGAATTTTTTTTGGACAATAACAGCACTTTCCGAAAGACAGATGCCGGTATAAATTAAGCGATTTTAGGGGGGGACTTATTATCGGGAGGGGGAGGGG
>JAOBYG010019233.1:0-12640 GCA_025403545.1 Epizoanthus stellaris | reverse complement strand
CCGATCACGCCACGCCTTCTTCGCCGCCCGGCTTGCGGGTGGTGCGCACCCTCGGGCCTGGCGGCATGATCGAGCCTTTGCCGGCACCGCCGAAGGCTTCCCGAGTCGGCATCGATTCGGTCGCCGTCTCCGCCGATGGTGACGCGCGCCCAGAGGCACCGCGCCTCGACCTGCCGTTGCGGGTCACCGAGCGTAAGGGCGCAGGCCAATTCTCGGTGCGAAAAGTCGTCGATGGCGCGCCTTCGATATCGCCGCCAGAAACGCCACCGGCGCCAATGCCGAATATCTCGACGGCTGCCGCATCAATCCCCGCTGCTACCGCGCCAGCGCCGCGCAGCACATTCACACCCTCCCCGGCCACCTCCACGCCCGCAGCCAGGATGCCAGCGGCGCAGGCGACGCCGGTGCAAACCAGACCAGCACAACCCATACCGCCTCTGGCCGCACCGCCGCAGTCTCTTCCCGCGATCCAAGAATCGCTGGCTGAGCAGCCAGATTTGCCCGAGCTGCCACCGGTGAATCTGCTCGAGACGGATCGACCGGAGCAACACCACGATGAGGCTGAGCTGGTTCGGCGCGGCGAAGTGATCCAAGAGGCCTGCCAACATTTCGGCGTTGACGGTCATATCGCCGGCATCAGCCCCGGGCCGGTGATCACGGTCTATGAATTCCAGCCAGCGCCCGGCGTCAAAGTCTCGAAGGTGGTGAATCTCCAAGACGACCTCGCCTTGGCGCTCAAGGCCGATTCCGTGCGCATCGACCGCATCCCTGGTCGATCCACTCTCGGCCTCGAAGTGCCGAATCGCAATCGCTCGGTGATCCACCTCGGGCAGTTGCTCGGTGAGAGCGGCTTTGCCAAGTCACGCTCGGTGCTGACGATGGCTCTGGGGGTTGATATCTACGGTGAGCCGATCTATTTCGACCTCGCCCAGATGCCTCATTTATTGGTCGCTGGTGCCACCGGCGCCGGTAAATCCGTCGGCCTGCAGAGCATGATCACGTCGATCCTCTACAAGGCGAATAAGGATGAGGTGAAATTCATTTTCATCGACCCGAAGCGGGTCGAGCTCGGCGTCTATTCGGAAATCCCGCATCTCAAGACCGAGGTGGTCGTGGAGCCGAAGAAGGCTGCCAACGCGCTGCGCTGGGCAGTCGCCGAAATGGAGCGTCGCTATCGCCTGCTCGCCGAGATCCACGTGCGCTCGATCGATATTTTCAATCGTGTCGTCGGCGACCCGAAGGAGCGCCAGCGTCTAGCGCTGAAAGACGCTGGTGAAAGCGATTTCACGGCCGATGATCTGAAGCCTCTGCCCTATTACGTGATCATCATCGACGAGCTTGCCGATCTGATGATGGTCGCCGCTGCCGAGGTCGAGACCTCGATTGCCCGCCTGGCGCAGATGGCGCGCGCTGTCGGCATCCACTTGATCATCGCCACCCAGAGGCCGTCGGTCGATGTGCTCACCGGCACGATCAAGGCGAATTTCCCTTGCCGCCTGGCCTTCGCTACCGCCACCCGGCATGACTCGCGAACGATTCTCGATCAGATCGGCTCTGAAAAGCTCTTGGGCCGTGGTGACGCTCTATTCATGCCGCCCGGTACCTCACGCATCATGCGTTTGCACGGTGCCTATATCAGCGAGCAGGAAACGGCCGCGCTGGTGCGTTGGCTGCGCCGTCGCGGCGGGCCCGACCTCGATCCGGATGTCGTCAACCCGCCCGAGGATGAGGTGAGCGCCGGCGGCGGCAGCGCTGATGGCGGCCAGGATGCCCTCTTTGATGACGCCGCCCGCCTCGTGGTACGCGAGCGTCAGGCGTCGGCGAGCTTTCTGCAACGCCGCATGCGCGTTGGCTTCTCGCGCGCTGCGCGACTGATCGACATGCTCGAAGCCGACGGTCTGCTCGGCCCGGCGCAAGGCTCGAAGCCACGCGACGTGCTGGTACCGCCGGATTATTTCGAAGAGATCGATCACCATCACGACCAGGAGTGAGCTCAAGCCCGTGCGCGTCGTTTTCTTCGGCACCCCTGATTTCGCTGTTCCGACGCTGCAAGCCCTGGCAGCACACGAGTCATTCCGCCCACTGCTGGTCATCTCGCAGCCATCCCGCCCCGTGGGCCGCAAACGAGAGCTGCAAGCGCCGCCGGTGGTGGTCTCGGCTCGTGAGCAGGGCCTCCCGGTCGAGCAAGTAGAGAGTGTTCGCGACCAGGACTTCCTCACCCGGCTCGCGGCCCTGGAACCCGACGTGGCAGTGGTCGTTGCTTTCGGCCAGATCTTCCGCAAGCGTCTGCTGGCTCTACCACGCCTCGGCTGCGTCAACCTGCATGCCTCGCTGCTGCCTCGGCACCGCGGCGCGGCGCCGATTCAAGCGGCCATCGCCTGCCAGGACGCCATCACGGGGGTCACCACCATGCGCATGAGTCGCGGCCTCGATAGTGGACCGATGCTGCTCAGGCGAGAGATCCCGATCGAACCCACCGAGACGACGCCGGAGCTCTCCGCGCGACTGGCGAGCCTCGGTGCCGAGCTGATGATCGAGACCCTCGATGACCTCGCGGCGGGCAGATCCGAAGCTGAAGCGCAGGATGAGTCCCGAGTAACCTACGCGCCACGACTCGAGCGCGCCGATGCACAGGTCGATTGGGGTCAGAATGCCTCGGCGCTTTTCGCCCGCTGGCGGGCCTATCAGCCGTGGCCAGGGCTGCTCGCGCAGATCGCCGGCAAGCCGCTCAAATTACTCCAGCTCACTATCGCCGAAGGACACTCTGATCAGGCTCCGGGGACTATCCTCGACGCCGCCAGCCGGAGACCAGAGTCGCGCCAACGCGTCGCGGCTATGGCGGTGGCTTGTGGCGGTGGTACGATCCTGGCCGTTCAGCGTGTGCAACGGCCAGGCAAGCAGCCCCTCGCCGCCATGGACTTCCTGAACGGCGAACGCCTCACAGCCGGCGAGCGTTTCGAAGCGCTGTGACCGATCCTCCGCATCTCTCTCTTCCCGAGCCGCAGCGGTCTCGCCGCGGTACGAGCCTTCGAATCATGAGCAAGCGTCGCTCGTACGCCCAAGCCGCCTCCGGGCGAGCCTCCAACAAGCCGTTCCGCGGCCGCCGCCACTCAGGGCCGCGTAACCAGAGTGCCAACGTGCGCGACGCCGCGGCCTGGGTGGTCGAGCGCACCTTGGATAGCCTCTCGCCCTCTGGCGTCTTTCTCGAGAGCGCCCTAAAAGGTCTTGCCGAGCCCGACCATGGCCTGCTGCGCGAGCTCGCTCTCGGCACGCTACGCTGGCTACGGCGCCTCGACCATGTCATCGCGGTGGCTGCCGATCGCCCGATCGACCGCATCGATCCGGCGCTGCGTTCACCGCTGCGGGTGGCCGCTTACCAGCTGCTCTTCCTCGACCGGGTGCCCGCGCATGCAGCGGTCCATGAAGCGGTCGAGCATGCTCGACGTGTCACTCATAAGGGCGGCGCCAGCTTCACCAACGCCGTGCTCCGCCGCATCGGCCGCGATCCACAACTCGGCGCCTGGCCGGTTGGAGAAAGCTCAAAGATCCGTCGTCTGGCGATTGAGAAGAGTCACCCCGATTTCCTGGTCGAGCGGTGGCTCGATCGCCTCGGTGAAGAACAGACTTTGGCCTTGCTCGACGCCAATAATCGCCCTAAATCTCTCCAACTGCTCGCCTTCTGCGATCGCGGTGGCCGTGAGCTGCTAGCAGAATCTCTGATCGAGATGGGCATTGAAGTCGAACCATCCTCCTTGGCGCCCCAAGGATTGATCGTGCGCGCTGGCCAACCGCTACGTAGCGAGGCTTATCGCAACGGCGAGTTCTACATCCAAGACGAAGCCTCCCAGGCCGCTGCCTTGGTGCCACCACCGCACCCTGGAGAACGGATCTATGACGCGGCCGCGGCACCTGGCGGCAAGAGCTTCGCTTTGCTCGCCGCCGAGCCGAGCGTGCGTTTGGTGCTCGGCGATATCTCTCCCGAGCGCCTGCTCCGCATACGCGCCAATCTACGACGTCTCAAACGCACACCAACGCTCATCCTGGCCGATGCCGGCAAACCACCTTTTGGCGGCGACTTCGACCGCGTGGTGCTCGACTTGCCGTGTTCGGGCACCGGTACTCTGCGCAAACATCCGGAGCTCAAATGGCGCATCAGCCCGAGCGAGATCGGGCGCCTGGTGCGCCAGGCCAAACGCATGCTCGAAGGCGCCGCGGCTCGGGTGGCGCCCGGCGGTATGCTGGTTGCCATCACCTGCTCGCTCGAGCCCGAGGAAAATGAGGATCTGATCGAGTCGTGGCGACAGAATCACCCGGAGCTGAGCCCTGAGCCGTTGGCGGAGCATCTCGACTATCCGCTCGACCGTTCGATCATCGGTCCAGGGGCTTGGCGCCTGCTCACTGGCGGCGACCACGACGGCTTTACCGTGCACGTGCTTCGTCGTCGCGGCCCGCATCTGCTATGAGATCTCTAATTCGCCTGGCCCAACCGGCGCCAAGAGAGGGAAAATGCCGGATTTCCGGGCTTTCTTGTTGACACGGGGTAGAGCTTGCCATATGTTTCGGCGGCTCCGCGAGGGCATCCGCGCACGCCGTTTCTTGGCGATGCCGAGTCCGCTCGGACCCGCGCCTTATGTGGGCCCGCAGCACCCTCCTTTCATCCCGGAGCAGAAACCTCTCGAGCTCGAGCGCACCCGGTCCGCGACCTGCGGATCGTGAGAACCTCGGTAGTAGAAAGCACAGAAGAAGTACAGAAGGAGTCGTGATGGCTGGCAAGAATGACATCGTCGAGCACGTAGTGAATCAAGTAGAAGGTTTGACCAAGAAGCAGGCTAGTGAAGCCGTCGAGGCTGTCTTCGGCAGCTTGACCTCGAACCTCGCTGATGGCGAAAAAGTGGCGGTTGCCGGTTTCGGTACCTTCACCATTTCTCACCGCGCCGAACGCCAGGGCCGCAACCCCCAGACCGGTGAGACCATCACCATCAAGGCTGGCAACAACGTTCGCTTCAAGGCAGGCAAGCAGCTCAAAGACGCTGTCAACGACTGATCTTCGCCTCTCTCGCCGCTTCTGCGGCGCTCGAGCCCAGCATCCGATCTGGCGGTCTTCCGCCCCGGAAGCACCGGGATCTCAAAGGCCCCATGGTTTGAAACCGTGGGGCTTTTTTGTTGCCCGCATCATCTGCCCGCCGGTTAACAGCCTGTGGCAAAAGTCTCACCGCGCTGCGAGCCCGCCTTTTCCGCCGACCCTCCGCCTAAAAACCTCGACGATTGCCGAATCGCCTGCGCTTTGCACGCCTTGATTCGGCGAAAAATCCGCAGCTCTCGCCTGCGGCAGACTTCCGCCACAGGCTGTTAACGTACGTGACGATAGAGCCGGGCCAGGCGATGAGCAGAGACGCCGAGGAAGTAGAGGATCCAGATCAGCCAATTCGTCCCGACAGTGCGCAGCACGCCGCCGCTCGCAAAGCGCCGCGACGAGGAGATCACCGGCCCCTCGAGCACTTGAATTTTGCCGCGACGAGACAGACGGCGAATCAGGTGCAAGTCTTCGAGAATCGGCCAATCTGGGAATCCGCCTACAGCCTCAAAGACGCTTCGCTTGACGAATTGGGCTTGATCACCGAGCGGCCATTTGAAAAAGGCCGTGCGCCATCGCACGAGCTTATTTCCCAACGGCGAAAGCTGATGCTCCTTAGTCCGGTAGCGAATATGAAAGCCACCGGCTTCTACCCCTTGCTCGAAAGCGCGTCGAAGCTGATCCAGGACGTCTGCCGGCAAGAGCGAATCGGCATGGAGAAAAAGCAAAACGTCGCCGCTGGCTTTCTCGGCACCACGATTCAGCTGACCGCCGCGCCCTGGCAACCCTTCGACGATACGCGCGCCGAGGCGTCGAGCCACTTCCAAGGTAGCATCCTGGCTGCCGCCATCGCTGACCCAGACATCATCGCTCAGCGCGAGCGCCTGCTCGAGGCTCGGACCGAGCGCTTCCTCTTCGTTGAGGGTGGGGATGATGATCGATAGATGCATCGGCGATGTTCAGCTGCTCGGTTAGCATAGCAACGGCGTCGAGCTCAGCTTCAACCCTGAGCTTCAACCCCCAAACCCGAATTCCAGGCCCCAACTTCTAAGCCCCTAGTGCGTGAGCACCAACTTGTGAGCACCAACCTGTGAGCACTAACCTGTGAGCCCAGAATCGTTCAGCCATCTCGACTCCGAAGGAACGGCGCGTATGGTCGACGTCTCTTCGAAGCCGATCACCCGCCGCGTGGCGGCGGCCTCATGCCGCGTTCTCCTCCAACCCGCAACCGTCGCCAGCCTACGCTCGATGCCCAAGGGCGATGCCGTGACCGTATCGCGACTAGCTGGCATCCAGGCCGCCAAACGCGCCGGTGAGACTGTCCCGCTCGCCCATCCTCTGCCACTCGACCACGTCGACGTGCAGATCACCGCCGTCGACCATGGCGTCACCATCGAGAGCCTGGTCGTGGCGACCGCGCGCACCGGTGCCGAGATCGAAGCCATGGCGGCCTGTTCAGGTGCTGCACTGGCGCTCTACGATATGGTGAAGGCGGTTGAAAAAGGCGCGGTGATCACCGATTTGCGCCTGGAGAGTAAGAGCGGTGGGCGCTCCGGTGACTTCAAGCGCGCGGAGATTCTGTGATGGCGGTTTTCACCGGGCTCGACCGTCTGCTGCGTGATGCCGGCCCACTCGCCAACCGCCTCTATGGCCTGCTCGCCCACGGCGCGTCGGTGAGCGAAGAGCTTCGGCCGGCTCATATCGCACTGGCCGCTTCACAGGCCGGTCCAGCCGCCGTTCTCTTCGGACCCGAGCACGGCTATTACGGCGTCGAGCAGGATATGGTCGCGAGTCGCGCCGAAAAGGATCCCATGACCGGTGCGCCGATTCTCTCCCTCTACGGCGACGATGCTTCGAGCTTGGTGCCGCGAGCGGAAGCCTTCGAGGGACTCGACTTGCTGGTGATCGACCTCCAGGACGTCGGCAGCCGCTACTACACTTATGCCGCTACAGCCGTCTGGGCGGCGGAAGTGGCGATCCAAAGCGGCGTCGAGACCTGGGTGCTGGACCGTCCCAATCCGCTGGGTGGCAGCGCGGTTGAAGGCGCCGGTCGCGAGCCATCCTGCGCCTCCTTTGTCGGCGCCTTTGAGATGCCGGTACGGCACGGTCTGACGCTCGGCGAAATCGTCCGCCTAGAAGCCAAACGACGCTCCTGGGATGAAGCCGGGTTGCGGGTTCTTCCGATGGCCGGCTGGCGGCGGACGATGCTCTGGCCCGATCTCGCACGACCGTGGATCGCGCCGTCACCGAATATGCCGAGCTTCGAGGCCGCCGTCATCTACCCGGGGGGCTGCCTGCTCGAAGCCACAACCCTCTCTGAAGGCCGCGGCACGACGCGACCTTTTAGTCTACTCGGCGCACCTGGCATCGACGCCAAGGCGCTGGCCGACGCGCTCACTGCCCGACGCCTACCCGGATTCGCCTTCTTGCCGACCTATTTCAAGCCGCAATTCCACAAGCACGCTGGCGAAGCCTGCGGTGGTATCGAGGTGGTGGTGACCGATGCCCGGACAGCGCGCCCCTATCGTTGGGGCATCGAATTGCTACGCCTGGTAAACGACCTCTTCCCAGACGCCTTTGATTGGCGCTCGGAGCCTTATGAATTCATCACCGATCGCCCAGCCATCGATCTTCTAACCGGCAGCGACCAGTTTCGAGAAGCCCTCAAGGGTTCGAAACCAGACGACGTCAACGCTTGGCTGCGCACCTGGCCGGCTTACGAATCGAACTTTCGTCATGAACGCAATTCGATTCTTCTCTACCCTTGAGGCCCGATATGAAGAGAATCCACCTGCTGCGTGTCAACGCCCCGCCGCCCCAATTCAGCACCTTGGCCGCGGAGCTCGAGCGGCGCGGCGAAAAGCTCGGCTGGCTTGAGTGGCATCCCGAGCAAGCCGCACCCGCCGGACCGCAGCAGCTTCAAGAAGCCGCTGAGCTCAAAGTCCTGAGAGCCGTCGCGATTGGCTACTCCGGCAGCGTCACGGTCAAACCGATGCACGGAACGCCGGTGCTGAAGGATGTAGTCCGTGAATATTTCCGCGGCTGTTTGGCGGTGCTGGTGTGCTCAGGTGGCGTCGTTCTCGACTTTCAGGGTGATCAGAGCCAAGCTCCATTTCTGAAAATCGAGAACGAAATTCTGCATATTCAAACCGGCGAGCAAACCTTGCAGCTCGACGCCTGCCAGCTCAGCGACCGGCTACGGCGACCGAAGCCTTTTGCCTAACCAGGCTCGCCAGCCGCTGGCGTCAGCTATAAGCGCTCAAGAAAAAGAAGATCACCACACCGGTCACGGAAACATAGAGCCACACCGGAAATGTCAAACGGGCGATCTTGCGATGGCTGGCAAAGCGACCGCTGAATGCAAAGTAGAGCGTCGACAGGATCATCGGCAACATCGCGATCGAGAGCAGGATATGACTGATCAGGATGGCGAAATAGGCCGGACGTAGCCAGCCCTGACCGGCGAAGGGAGTATCACCATGGTAATGGTGATAGAGCAGATAGGTGATCAAGAAAAGCCCGGAAAAGGCCACCGCCGTCAGCATCAGTGTGCGGTGCCGCTCTTTGCTTCCCGAACGAATCGCCCTGACCCCCGCGACCAGACAGACGGCGGCAAGGGTATTGAAGGTGGCGTTCACCGCCGGTAACAGATCGACCCACGCAGCAGCTGAGGAACCGGTGGTCTTGAAGTAGATCCACCAGACGAGAAAAGCGGTAAGAGCCGCTGAGATCAGAAGAATAGCGGCCAGTGGATCGCGCCGGCTTGCCGGCGTTATTTCACTCATCGTTTCGATACCGAGAGAGCTTAGACGGTCTTAGCTTCGAAATCGCGCAAGTCTAAGCGCGCAGGTCTAGTGGGAATGCTCTGCCAGATAAGATTTCTCGAAAGCATCGATGAGCCCCCGCAGCTTCTCGATATTGGCCAAGTCGGTCGTCTGCTTGGCTTTCATCGCGTAGACCAACATATGGTGCAGAAGGGTGACCTCATGCAGGTACTTCTTGGTTGCAGCAGCATCACCTTCAGGCGCCGGCTTGATGCGCTGCGCGAGAAAATAGAAAGTCACGATCTCGGATAGCTCGGTGGCATGAGTTTCCTTATTGTCGACCCAGCGCACGAGCTGATTCCAATTCGGTTTCTCCTGCTTAGAGACCTCGACGATTTGGTTCATCGACTTCTCGAGCGTGGTCACATGCTCACGCATCATGTCGAAGCGCGTATCATCGCCGTAGATGCCACATGGAATTTGGCAGTGGGCCAGCACCTGCGGGGCGAAGGCGACCAAGACGGAAGCGGCGAGTATCAAAGCAGCAAACCGGCGAATCTTCATAGAGCAATCTCCGAAGTCGTTTAGCAGAGTGAGGAGGCATCTCCAGCCTATCACCGCACCTTTTCCCTGCGCGTTTAGGCAGCGACCTGTGCGAGAATCGGCCAGTATTCGTGACTCCGGATCTGCTTGACTCTGAATCCCGCTGGCCGCGGCCGGCACTACCCATGGAGACGACCATGAGCGATGAGAACGAAACCGAGCATAGTGAAGAGACTTCGGTCGCGGCAAAGGCAAATATCGAATCGGACGACTATGTCGAAGCCCGTTTTTCGGTCGCTGTGATCCCCGGCGAGAACGTCTCCGCCCACTTCGTCGCCAGCCCGAAAGACCCGAAAAACGCTATCACCTCCGTATCGCTCTCCTTTGTGGAAAAAAAGCATGGCGTCGTGACGCATTCCTTCGCCGGCGCCACTGTGCAGGAAAAGATCGCGCCGCGGCCGGGACAGGGTGCCATGGGCGATTCCGGAGTCGATGTGGCGGTCTTCAGTGGCAGTCGCGGCGATGACCACGCTGACGCCGAAGATGACGCTGCCGACATCGCTGGCGAGCTCTTCGCCGTGCTCGCTGGCACCGTTTCGACTGAAGAGGAACCGCGAAGCTTTTTCTTCTCCCGCCAGTTCTACCTCTGATCGGGACGAGATCTGATAGAACCGGGTCGCGAGACGACCCGGTTCTATCTCCTCCACTTCCCTGGTCTCGCCATGGCAAATCGACCAGCGGCAAGATGATGATCAAGGCACTCCGTCGCGAAAAGCAAAATAGCGTCACTCTGGTGACACCAGGTGGCCAAAAATTCGTCTCACTCAACCAAGAGTGGCACGACGATAAGCGGCAGCTCGAGAGCACTTTCTCTCAGCTGCAAGCTGAGCTCGAAAACGCCAATTCTGAGATCAGGACCGAGCTCGAAAACGCCAATTCTGAGATCAGGACTGAGCTCGAAAACGTGAATTCTGAGACCAGGACTGAGCTCGAAAACGCCAATTCTGAGATCAGGACTGAGCTCGAAAACGTGAATTCTGAGATCAGGACCGAGAATCTCGAATTGGCGACGACTCTCGAGCAGGGCCGAGAGAATCTTCGCGGCAGCGCTCGCCGCGAGCGCGCCGCCAAGAATGAGGCCGAATTTCTGAGCACGATCGTGCTGAATCGCCTCGAAAAGGAAGTCGCCGAGCTCGAGCAACGCCTCGAAGAATCCGAGTCAGCACGACGCGAAGCCGAAGCCGTGCTGGCTGCGGCTCTCACGTCGAGCAGCTGGCGCTTGACGGCACCCCTACGATGGCTCGCAGATACCCTTCTAGGGCGCCGCTCCGCTGGCAAATCCGAGCCAGCACCGAAGGCTTCATGAGCGAGCGCCTACCGCGCTTGGACGCGGTCTTCGTGCAATATGACCGGGAGAAATATCCCGGCGCATTCGAGCGCTTCCTGACGGTGCTCGAAGGGATGCGCGTGGACTATCGCATCGCGGTGGTCGACAACGCCAAGCCCGGCAGTTGGTTTCATCCCTTTTCGGCTCGCATCTTCCATATCGGCGGCGATAACGAGCACTGGGAATTCTCCGCCTTCGATCGCGGATCAGACTTCCTCGACGCCACTCGCGGCGACCGCCAGGGCGATAGAGCTGACTGGCCGGGCGCAGCCGATCTTTGGGCCTTCGGCACTGACGCGTTCACTGCCTATGGCGAGGATTATCTCGATCTGCTGACTCAGGATGCGGCTCGCTTCTGCCTCGAGGCCGACGCTGCCGTCGGCTGGGTGGATAGCTTCATGGAGCCCCTGCAAGCCTTGGGCCTCAGCTACCGAGACTGGCTGCGCACCAGCTTCCTGTTGATCCCCGACACGGTCTTACGCGCATTCGGCGACCTTTCAACGCCGCTCAATCCAGCTCGAATCTTCAACTCATCACCTGAGCAGCCATTCAAGACCGATGCGCCGATCAGTACCGAGCTCCAGGAGCGGCTGGTCGCCTGGCTGACCACCGCCCCAGAGCAAGCGGGACTGGCTGAGACCTGGCATTCGCGATTCGCGCTCGACGAGCAAACGCTCGATCTCTTCGCCAAGAAGGCGAGCGCCATCCTGCGTGAGCATCTGCTCTCAGCTCGTCTCCAGGCTGCTGGCACCCTCGCCTTTGATCTGCGTCTGATCGACGCTCTGAAGCGACGAGGCCTTAGAGCCGGCGCCCTCGATAAGACAGCGCGCCTGAAAGCAGCCTGGAACGGCTGGCGCACGATTCCCGAAGTCGCTCTGCCGCATTGGCACCTCGACCAATTTTCCGTTCCTCAAAGATTTCTCCACGGCACTCCCGAGCGGCTCAAAGTCGTCGGCTGGGTGGCCCAGGGCGACGCTGAAAGACCTCGCGAGATCGAAGTCCGCTTGGCCGAGCATCGCTTCCGCTCGCGTTGCGATCTCTTCCGCTCGGATGTGCTCGAGGTCCTGCCCCAACTCGGCGACGGCTGTTGCGGCTTCGAGCTCGAGCGCTCTTTGGCGACCGTGTCGCCGGGTCTTTATGACGCGATCTGGTCGATTCGCGGCAGCCATGTCGAGCGACCACTCGGCCGCCTGCAGATCTTGCCCCGACTCGAGGTCGACGCCGAGCTGCGCTGGCCGCACGTGGCGGCCCAAGACGAGCATTGCCTCATCGGACTGGATGCGCGTCTGCTGGTTTCAGAGCCGCCAGATTCAATCGCGGTCTTGTGGAATGATGAAGCCCATGCCGACGGTCTGGAAGAACTCAATGCGGAGGTCTTAGATCGCGACGGATTCGGCCTCTATCGATGCCGACTCCGCGGCCTGGTGCGGGTCAAAGCAGATTATCGCGCGGCGGTGCAAAAACTCGAGCTCCGCTTCAGAAGCGCCCGGGACGAGCTTCTCGGATCATGGTTTCACGCGGCGCCGATTCGCATCGTCGAGCGGGCTGCTCACCGATTCAGCCTGCGCCGCATCTCGCCGATCGACCCGGATACCGGCTTGGCCGATGTCGAGATCGCCGGCCGCTGGTGGCACGAGGGAGAAGCGCAGCTCGAGCTTCTGGGCGATGGTAAGAAGCTGACCGAGCTTGAGAGCCCGGGAAAGTTCTCGGAAGACTCCGAGTCGCGACCTTTCGCCCTCCACCAACGGCTGCCGCTGGCGCCGGGCAAAGTGAGCTTCAGGCTCGAGGCGGTTGCCGCCGATGGCCACCGACGGCTGGTCGAAGCCTGGACGGATATCGCTCGCCCCGCCTCGCCGAAGATCGAAGTCGATC